>JANAVB010020093.1:0-55287 GCA_029216955.1 Iris pallida | reverse complement strand
TGTGCTGAACAAAGTACGATTGCATGGCCTATCAAATACATCAAATTGGATTAGGCTTCTTTATTTGAGGTAAAACTGCATTTTTCTCAAGTTTTTCTAAAAGTGTGATTTTTAAGAATTTCTTAAACTATGTGATTCTTTTTCTTCTACAGGTTTAAAAACAAAATCTGGACTGCACAATGAAATGTGGACATTTACTTTATGAGGTTAGTCTTGAAAGCTTGAATAAAAATATATACTAAGTATAGTTGGGATTTTCTGTTCTGCTTGAATAAAAAGCTTGAATGAAATGTCCTTTATGTGGACAAAATCTGGACTGCACAATGTTTTTTCTTAGTAGGAGTAAGTTGGACAAAATTTGGACTGCACAAAATCTGGACAAAATCTGGAATTTTATGTTCTGTTAAAAATATATACTAAGTATAGACTTGCCATTGCACCCGCAGCTCTGCTGGTCCCTATATTTCCTTTGAGGTATCTGATGCCACAGGAAGGCCTTGTATATTTCATTATTTCCATATTTTCAAAAGGCAAACTGACATCTTCATTGTTTTTCATAGTCTTCTCATGTGCTACCTTCTGAAGCATCTCACTGATTTCAATTTCATTGCCATTAGGATCATTCTTACTTATCTCTTATATTGCATCTAATCTTCAAGACCTCCCATTAACATGCAAGCTTTATATTCTTGGCACTTGTGACTATTAGTCCCTTCCTTTTCTCATATGTAGGCAAAGCTATGTTCTGTCCTCGTCAACTCACTTGATGAATTGAAGATTGATGTCCAACTTGTTTATTATCTGAATTTTCTTTACACTGCACAATGAGGAATTGATTTGTCATTACTGGATTATGAGGATTCAAACAATTCTTGTGGTCTCTTTAGTCCTTTAACTTTGCCTCTTGGGGTCTTGCAAGTTAGCAATTATTAGAGCAAATGATTTGTCATTACTGTATATTTTTTCATTGTTGTGTTTATATATGCATCAAATTGGATATAATGAACTAAAACACATTTTATGTTTGTGCAGGTTATCAATCAATGAAAATATTTGGGTTTTGTGTTTGAAGCTTTACCTCTGCAACCATTTGAGCCGAAATTTGTCATAGAAGACAATTTACATTTTTTTTTCCCAAAGTAGGACAAATTATGAAACAAGCTCAATTTGTATTGAAATATTGTATTGTTCTTATAATTCAGTACTAAAATACTTTTGTAATTCATGAAACAATATGGCATGATACTTTGGCATGGCCTTTTGTTTGCTATTAATGTATTTTGGCTATTGAATCCGATTATTTTTATGATATCACGTGTCTGGGTTCTTTGGAATTACGTTTCACTTTTGTAGTTTGATTGAGATTATATGTCAGTGATCAACTATTTCTTTAACTTATGTTTGTTATGTTATATACTTTGTTTACCATTGATATCCTTGCTTAAATAAATAGGCCGGATTGGTATGGAAATAATAATAATAATAATAATAATAATAATAATAATAATAATAATAATAACAATAACAATAATTATTATTATTATTTGATAAAAAAATTTATAAAATATTATTTACAGCACGCTACATATGTCATAAATGGTAAATATCAAAAATATCTTTTACGGCATCAAAATGTATGCTATATTTGATCATGTGCGAATAACTATTACGGTGTGCATCTATATGCCGTATTTGACCCAGCGCGAATATCTATTACGACGCACATATGTATGCCGTGAAAGAGCAATTACGGCACACGAAATAGGCCGTAAATGGTTGTTGAAATTCAGTGAAAAATATCTATTACGGCGCGCACATGTATGCCATGAAAGAGCAATTACGGCACACAAAATATGCCGCAAATGGTCGTCGAGATTCTGTAAAAAAGACATTTACGGCGTTAATATGTTTACATTTACGGCATTCAGAATGCGCCGTAAATAATAGGCTCATCTACGGCATGAGCTTTTACGGCACCAAAATGTATGCCGTAAAAGCTCATTTACGGCACGTTTCGCGTGCCGTAAATGATCAGTATTCTTGTAGTGTTATTCCTCTTTCAATAGAATATTTTTGCTTCAGGATTTTTTTTTTTTGCTTAGAGATTTTAACAGTTGTCAATTTTATAGCAAGTTCATAAATTGAAAATACACTATTAGGAACACAAACAAAATTAAGATACAAACTATCTTCTATGATTGAAACAATGTATACATGTGTAATGTCGCATAGAAGATAAATTTGATGAAAAAAGACATGCTAAACGGTAGAGTTCTGGTTATGTGCAATGTCGTCTGAAACTGACATTGTGTTATAAATCTGACAGTGAGCCAAATTGAGAAATCGAGGACCCGGTCCACAAAACCATTTTTGGTAGGTTTTGTAAAAAAATTCATATTCTTTACGATTGTTTTAGCTTAGTTTTAAAATTAATAATTGTCTAGGATTTGTTTTATGTTTGCTTTATATATTTATATTTCGGATTAGGTTTTTTTGACTTTCTCCCTTGACCTTCAAGTTTTGTAGGCCTATATAAAGGCACTGATGCACATTGTTTTTATCTTTCAATATTTTAAAAGAACTTCCTCAAAGAGTTCTCTCTTTGATAATGGTGGAAAGGCTTGTGGATTGAAGCCACCCCTCTATCTGCAATATTTATAGACGCGGACATGCTTGTGGATTTAGGCAACTTATGGTGTCATTTCGATGGCTTCAGTTATGGCAGCGTTTTGGCTCGCCACCATCGGCCAAATCCCCTTCCTCAAATGTAGGGGAACCCTCCCTACATCACTTATCCCCCCGTTCTTAGGGAAATTGATGGGTCCATGAGCTTTGTGATAGATTTTAAATGAAACAGTTCACGATGCCCTTTTAGTAAGTGGAAAGGTTATTCTATGGCGATTGGGGAAAGCACTACTCTTTAAGGATTTACTTATAAATTCCTTTTTATAGCACTAATTCCTTAATTTAGATCGTGTAAGTTTAAATTACAAAAACACTAAATTCTAAAAACACATATGTGGCTGATAATAATAATCTAAAATTATTTTAAGGTTGAAGATAAACGGGTCTTAAATATCCTAATAACATGTCATACTTGTTGAAGTGCCTGACATTTATTCATTAAATAAATAACATAAATAATGCACAAAATTTCCCCTAAATGTTGTTTTTTTCTATTTTTATTAATATTTCATTGTTTATTGGCTTTCTGAAATTAAAATTCGGATACTCATGCTTCGATACCCCGCTAATATTGATGTTACATATACTCACAAGGAGGACCTAGCTGTAACCATTTGACATAAGCACTCTTTGGTGAAGTGGACCATCATTCGGCAGGTCCTTGAGTGCCCAGCGTACGATGTGGTTGGTGTACTAGGATGATCATTATTTTTAGGATATGTCACCTGCACTCAGCCTGGTTTTTCAGTGAATTTCATCTCTATGTTTGGTCGTGCGTAGGTCTGTCCGCGATTCGGACAATTGGACTAATGGAGTGCATCACATACGTTTACCTTGTTTCATTTGGATGGACCATACCATCATGGATTTGACAAGGGGCCTAAAGCCTCCAAGGCCTTGTATCATAATTGTTTGGAGGAAAACAAGTTGCATTCCTGAGAATATGGGGTTGACTTCTTTTTTGAGTAAAAAAACAATTAGTTGTTTGAATTTGTTAGGATATGGCATAAACAAAGGGACTGAAACATATACAAAGAGACTGAAACTTGTATATGAAGAAATTAGTTGCTTGACTGAAACAAAAACAAAGAAACTGTACCAGTATTAGGATACGACATGCAATCTATCTCATCCTTAACTGCAACTAGAACTCCGTCTAGAACTGAAATTGGAGAGCCTGATGCAACACATAAAGCAGAGTCACATATGAGTATAGGCAAGGTTCACAGTGTCGGTATCGGACTATTCCTATGAGTATTGGTATCGGTGATATCGGCGGTTTCGGATCGGAGTATAGGCTTTTTTGGTATCGGAAAACAAATAATTATTAATAAATTATTTATATTTAAAAACATATATTTTATACATTTAGGCATAATTTTAAGTATTTTCAGTGTTATTTCTTAGTAGTTTTGAAATTAATTGAAATAATTCTCACCCTTACCGATTGGTTTACATACAATAGATTGATTTTCTTCTTTTACATGCTTTTATAACCTTATTATGCTTTACACCCTTGTTGATTTATTTTTTTCGTTTAATTTTCTTTGCCGAATTGACTGGAAAAGAAAATTTGTGCTCTTCTTATATTGGAGAACCAACACTTTGGGCAGTTAATGACGTGAACAACCCATTGTTATAAATCTGAAGGGACTTGCAATAGTGGAGCAATCAACCATGTACATGAGTCCTGTAACCCTTGAATTTTTATACTCGATGCAGAAGATCTTCAAAAGGTTGACTGTTAGTAAAAGGTTCTTCATCTGTTTTGGTATGTTTCTACAATGTTGATGGTGCTCACTCCTTATATTGTGGAAATGGATTGCTTGTAACTAAGGAAGGGAAGGAGACCTCTTTCATACTAACAGTTAAGAGTTTGGCTACATTAAAAGATGTCAATCCCTGTCAACTATTTTCCGTAGTTGATGATTGATATAGTTGGGATATTCTCTGGACCCAATCAGACTCCTTGGGCTATGCCATCATCCTCTATGAAGCACCTAAACACTATGGCCGACAGTCAACCTGTGAACCTAGAGACCAGTTGGCGAGCAGGTAGACCGAGTTTTACTTTTTGGTGGCGCTCAGTTTAATTACTCATCCAACCAGGAAACACACCTATGAGCAGTAACTAATCAGTAATGGTTTGGAATGGGCATTATTCTATGCTAGTCTTTAATTCTTTATATCATATGGGAAGGAGAATAAAAATCCTACTTGCTATGTATTTATTTTAGTTTGGGTAGTAGAATATCAGCATATCTCTATTTTGATGCATATGTCAAACATTCACAAGTACTGCTCAGCTTATACCGATAATTATGATTAGCCTGAGGTTAAAGCTAACCTCGACAAGCCACAGAGTTGTTGACTAGCTTTTTCTAGTATTAATGACAAGTCCCTTCTCTTGCTCATAGGTTTCTAGAACCTAGAAATTCAGTACTTGTTTGGAGGAGTGGCATTAAACACCTTGATTCTGGAACATGAAACCCCTCCCAATATTAGAATTGACTCCATAACTTCGTACAGATTGCGGAAGCTTTTTACGATAAAGGACCTATCGATACAAGCGGTGCCTTAATTAAGGACCCAATTATGTTGTACATAACTTAATGTGTCAAAAAATTTGCTTATAAGAAGCAAACAGTCTGTTCCTCATTGTTGTCTGCAGTGTGCTGTAACTAGAAACTTTAAGTTTACATGGTTGTCACTTACTCCTTGCCTTGAGGTTTAGGTGATGTATATGAAAGACATAATTTTGGTGCTTACCTATTTACAATCATTTAGTTGTCACATTTTACCTGTTGTTCCAGTATGCTTATCGATTAGGTTATAACTCCCTGCAGTTTGGAGTGAAGTTGCGCACCATAAGTGCTTGGCTGCACAGAAAGCTTCTCTTATTTGCAGTCTGAATCATGTTTTCATGCTGATTGAAATTGCATAAGAAAGAATATAACTATCTTATTTCTGTACTAGCGGTCTAATCTATATTAGCTTTGTGTTTTAAACTTAAGTTCCCCTTATAACTGAATTGCTATGCAGTTTGGTCTTGCAGCACATATGGCATGTTGTGCCTTAACTATGTCAATAGTGGCACCTGGAGGACCGAAACACCAGGTTTCAAAGTGGGCACCTGGAGGATTGAAAGTCCAGGTGTTGAAACTCTAGGTTTCAAAGTTGGCACCTGGAAACCTGGAGGACTGAAATAAGCTCCACATTTTAATGTTCATTTTTTAAAGAAATTTATTTTCTAATAAATACGGTGTTGAAACTCCAGGTTTCAAAGTGGTCACCTGGAGGACCGAAAGAAACAAGAAGGCATAGTTGTCGAACATATGAATATCATGTGGTGTCGACTATTGAACTCATAGATCAGGAATATAAAGTTAACTTCATCGACATTAATTTGGGGTGCCCAATTGATATTATTGTTACTAAGGGTGCTGGTGCTTCCTTACTTACGAAGCCCATGAGGATGAAGGGCATCATTCAAGCAGCTAGTGGCACAATTGACAAGCCTATCACTGTAAAGGTGGTTTTGTAAGTTATAATCATTGGTCTTAGTATTACAGTAGTCACTTATATCCTTTCACAAGTCAGGGAAAATGTTCATTAGGTTTTCATCTTAATCATATATTATTTTGGTTGATTTCTCTTTGGTCAATATTTTTTTAACTGAATTCAGTTCTTGAAGTTTGAGTTTAATCTATTTCCTGGGCATAGGTGCGGACTGGATATTTTAAGGGCATGTATCGCATTGATTCTTTCATTTCAGATATTAGTAACTGGGGTGCTAGTGCAGTAACTATACATGGTAGATTATGACAACAATGGTACAACAAGCTTGCTGATTCGGATTATATTGATCATTGTGCAACCACGTTTCCTGATGTGTTGCAAGTTATAGGGCATGGTGATATCTTTTCCTACTCTGACTAGAATAATCACACTTCTGAATGCTCTGGAATTTCTACTCGCATGATTGGTCGAGGAGCTTTGATTAAGGTTTGTCTCTTGAGTTTTCTTCCTTTTTCCTTCTTTGTAATTTCTGTTTGATGATATGTTCAATCTCTTTTTCATGGCCTTGGATATTCACTAAAATCGAGGAGCAGAGACATTGGGACATTACTTCCAATGAGCGATGTAATTTTCTAAAGGACTTTGTAAACTATGGTCATCAATATTGGGGATCTGATGTCAAAGGTATGCTTTCGATAACATAAGGACTTATTTTCACAACTAAAAATATGATATCTAAAAACCATATTGATGATCTAGAAGCAGTTTCAGATAATATATTACATTTGAGTGTATTGCTAATACTAATAGCTAGCCAGGAAGCATTGAACTATTATTTCCTCTTTACCTACTGCTACCAAATTCTCATACAAACTGCTATGCATGGATAAGAAAGTAGCACACATAATACAATTCCTATTAATTCCTACACACATATATATGTGCATTGATGCACCAAGATTTATATAGGCAAACATGCACACTGAAACCTATGTTGCACATACACATTCATACAAGGATGCTGCACCCAGAATTGAAACTACACACAGGTTTTCCTTGTCCTGCTGCAGGCGGCTACATTGCAGTTACAACACAGACAAACTTCTGTCTGCACACCCAGGTTGTCCTCCACCTTTTTTTTGGGTGTCCACTTCTTAATAGAGCATGGAGGCTTGCCTCTATGGAGGCTCGAACCCGTACCACTGCACCGGGATGCCTCGCCGTTCCCAATGGGCTACGACCTCGGGGACTATCCTCCTCCTATTGACTACTATACATCTGTCATGCCCCAGTACCAAAATACTGGGACGGACTAGGCCAGCTACTCCGTATGAGGTATAAAACGTCATACGGCGATCGTGGCTGTCAATCTTGCTGGGTATCCTAGCATGCAAGAAGTCTATGGCCTAAATCCGATTTCATATCCACAGGCAATAATCAATAAAATAACGACAAGAGAGATAATCATATGAAAAACAGGAAATACTCATATGATAATTAGAGAGTCTACAATCAGAAATAATGTAGACAAGAATACCTTCCCACACAGTTCTCTCATGGTCAGAAACTGAAGCACGTCCTCCAAGTCAAGTCTGGAAGATCCACATGGTCGGTCACAGGCAATCTGGGAACAATCCAGGGTTGGTCAGGCCAACCGTAGCAAGTACCAGAAAGGAAGGCTCAAGGACGGGCGAAGAAAACTAGCATGATATAATATGACAGGAATAGCATCTAAAAATAGTAAATAAGGTAAGGGATCGTGCGGTACCAACGCACGATTACAGAATATAAGGCAGCAATCCAACTACTAATACGTAAGTAACCAACGATCATCACAATCATCCTAACATCCACTAATACTTGCATCGCCAACTGGAACTCGTAGTCCGTCATCGGAACGGTAACCCATCCCTACATCAAACAAGAACAAGGGAGTGAATCACCGCACCGGGACAGCGTTACGTGCCAGCCATCTTAGCAAGCAATAAGCCATACAATTTAGGTGAATAAGCGGCCACTCAAAAGTCTACGGCTATCTATGTGGAGGTTGGGTTACCCCAACAATGCAATATAGGAATCCTCAGATCGTGCCATATCCCGCAAGGGCTAGCGAGGCCAAATAACGCATAGTAGGTAGGTATGCACGGTCCCTCGGAAGGCCACCGTGCTAAGCAGGAGTACATATAGTAGTCGGATACTGCCATATCCGTGGCGGCCAACCCCGACGCGCCAGGACGAGCCTGTGGCGGCCGGTAATGCACGATCTCGGGATTCCGTTCCCTCCCAATGCTTCTACCATTTTTAGTTGCCTAGATTAACCCTACATTTATCCGAAATCACATACCGTGGTCACATGCTCATCCTCCTAGATGTCGTACCTCAGTACGAGAACGCTAAGTAAGAATCAGCCTTGGCACCTATAGTCCCAGTTGTGATCCATCCTTAGTGTTATGCAACAAGCAAGCAAGCAATCCTAACCACGCTAAGACTCTAGGCCAACTACCAGATACCCGTGCAGGTAATCATATAATATAGCCAGAATATCAAGATGGCATCGCAATGCCATATAATCATGGAAGTAGCACCTCAAAGTGCCAATAGACAAAGGGCACCGCAGTGCAATGTCAGGGCCAGTACCTCACAGGGTAAGCTGGACTTATAGCACGGATACAAGTAGTCAGGTCTGGGATAAGGACAACTCTGTCAGTCACAAGAAGTCATCTGCCCACATCGTGGCATGGATATCAGGTCAAGTACAAGACCAGAACCTCTACTATAATAACATCTCAAGCATATATGGGAGCCTACAGCTCCAATCATCAAGTCAGTCTACCCACCGGATCAATCTATCAATAGTCTACCAATCCTTGATGGGATAAATATCATATCAGGAAAATACGATCACTTGGTACTAGGCTAATCACTATAGACAATGCTAGGCCCTCTAGCTCACAAGAATCCTCCGAGTCAATGATCACAGGCTATCAGCAACTAAGTCTTCCAACTACCGGGATACAGCAAAGGTACTAGGTTTGGGCGTTTGAGAAGTCGAATAAAAATCATATATTGATATCCTCGATATTCTATTCGTTCCGCGAGACACTCGCACCAATATCAAAATCCAAGAGTCCTCAAGACATATCTGATCAAATTAGAACATCACCAAAGAACTAGTAACACTATCTAAGAATCCACTTAGTCTACCATAACCACTATCTCAATATCATATCTCCTCATAGTCAATCCTCGAATAAGATCATAATCCCAACACATGGGTCAACACTAATCAACGCCATCGGAAAATGGCAAGGATTGCGTGAACCACTCTGGATCAGATCCACAACCCTTAAACCAAACAAGGACCATGGTTGCAGATCTTCACCCGAGTAGAACCACTCTCCTTACAC
The DNA here is from genome assembly GCA_029216955.1 of Iris pallida. Lineage (NCBI taxonomy): Eukaryota > Viridiplantae > Streptophyta > Magnoliopsida > Asparagales > Iridaceae > Iris > Iris pallida. The sequence continues at coordinate 45,676 of JANAVB010020093.1, read as the reverse complement.
AATCCGGCGGACAGGACAGATAATGGGATAACAACTAAACTAGAACACCATCTAAAAAGAAGGGTCACAGGTCAAGAGTCCAATGGGTGATACCGTCGAAAAGGCAAGGATTACATGAACCACTCTGGATCAGATCCATAACCCTTAAACCAAACAAGGACCAGGGTTGCAGACCTTCACCCGAGTAGAACCACTCTCCTTACACAATCCGGCGGACAGGACAGATAATGGGATAACAACTAAACTAGGACACCATCTAAAAAGAAGGGTCACAGGTCAAGAGTCCAATGGGTGATACCGTCGAAAAGGCAAGGATTGCGTGAACCACTCTGGATCAGATCCACAACCCTTAAACCAAACAAGGACCAGGGTTGCAGACCTTCACCCGAGTAGAACCGCTCTCCTTACACAATCCGACGGATAAGACAGGTCAAGACGCTAGGCGACTAATCTAGTCGGGAGTCTACCTAACAGGCAATAGGGTCAGGGATGCCATACCAAGAAGAACATGCATGAGTTCAGTCCAGCAAACCAAAGGAATGGTTCTGCCTAATCCTTCGAACCAAATTCCCAATTGGGAATTCTGGGAAAATCCGGCAGAGTCTCCTTTATAATCTGGATGGGAGCACCCTACGAATAGGGGCTAAAACCACTCGGCGCAACCCGCCACAGAATCGCAGAATCGCAGACTCGCGGACTGAGAACACTAGGTCTCAGCTACCAATAGCACTACGATGCGTACTGGGCACCAATCCTAGCCGAGAACACTAAGTCTCGGCCTTCAGCAGCACTACAATGCGTACTGGGCGCCAAACCAACACATGCAGCAAGAATCGCCATGCAGGGCGCACCAAGACCCACAGTCATATCCAAGCCACAAACAAAGTCATAGAAACAGTTAGCCAAAGCCGTTACCCGACCGCGAGTTGGACATGGGGCATATGGGGATAATCCATACATGTGAGTCGTGCTCGTGTCCTCGGAGGTGTGGATGACCCATCCGAGTTGTCCGATACGGTCCATCCCGGTATCGGACCAAGCTATCATAAATTATCATCATGGCAGTTCTACTACTAGGCTACACTAATCATGGTTATACAGTCTACAAGTACAAATTAATTAAATGCCATAAAATCCAGGAGAGAGGACAAGAGCCGTCGATGAGCAAGGGATACTTGCCTAGAGGGCTCGGCTAGGTAAGCAAGTCTTCGGTAGTCGCGATCCAAGCTAGCACGCCAATCGAGATCCTCAGAACACACAATAAACAATCATTAGAATTAAATAATAAAATAATAGAATAATCACAAGAGATGGCAGAAGGCTATACCGTGTGGGTCCCGCAAGCAGTGCAGGGATCTCGTACGGAAACCGAGGCACACGGACCGACACGGACACGCAAACCGAGACGTACACGTATATCGAAACGCGTACGAGAATCGAGATGAACAGGAGACAACGTGCACGTAAATCAAGACGTGCACGTAGATCGAGGAAATCACGAATATCAAAATGGCACACGAATCAATACGACACGCAAATCGAGGCGTGCACGCGAATCAAGACGGAGCGAAATTCAAGAAAGCACGCAAATCAATGCGGTACGGAGTCCAAAGTGATACACAAACCAAGGTGGCATGTAAATCCGTACGTGCACACAAACCGAGATGGCACAAAGTCCAAGGTGGCACACATGCCAATACGGCACGCAAATCAATGCATGCACGCAAACTAGTGCGATACGGAGATCAAAATGGTACACAACCGAGGTGGCACACAAATTAGAGCGGCATAAAAATCGAGATGGGCACAAAGGTCGAGACACATAAACGAGGCAACACACAAACCAATGGGGTACGGTGCCCGAGGTAGCGCGGGGCTCGAGGCATCCCGCTGCCCAAGGCAGCGCGTGAATCGAGGGTGCACAAAAACCTATAAGGCGCACGCAAACCGAAGCATACGCAGAACGAGGCGCACGCAGATCGAGCAGAGCACTGCTCGAGGCAGCACGTGCACCGAGGCACGTTGCCCGAAGAGCACGCAGCCCAAGGCTGGCTCGCTGCTCGAGCAGCACGGGGCCCAAGGGCGTCCTGTCGCTCGAGGCGGTGCTAGCCCGGGCGCGGCATTGACACGGCGGTGGTGCTGGCCACCGGGGAGAAGAGGAAAGGAAGGGCGGGGGAGATCGGGGCTCACCAGGGTCAGTCGGGCTCCGGCGGAGGGGCAGCAGCAGCAGCGGTGGTGGTGCTGGTGGCGACGGAGAAGGCCGGCCGAGAGGGAGGCGGCGACGGCGACGATGATGGTGGCGCTGGTGGTGGCGACGGCGGCCATGGTGAAGGGGGTGGCTGCGGTGGCCGAGACGAGGGCGGCCGTGGTGGCGGCGGGCGCCGAGAACAGTGAGAGAGGGAGAGATGGAAGTGGTGGCGTTGGAGACGAGGGCGGCCACGGTGGCCGGAGCTGGCCGGGGAGGAGAATAACGAGGGAGAGATGGTGGAGCCGGCAGTGGCGGTGGGAGCAGTAGTGGCCGCGGCGGTGGCTGGCCACGGGGGCGACGCTGGCGGAGGAGAGGGGCTCGAGGGAGAGGGGGCTGGCCGGAGCTCTCCAGCAAGAGGAGAGAGAGAGAGGGAAAGTGAGGAAATGAGAGAGAGGAAGAATGAATGAATGGAGAGAGAGAGGAGGGGGGTAGGTAGGAGTTAAAGAATAATAATAATAATAATGATAATAACACTAATAACACTAGAAACAACCTAATAAGGCTAACCACATAACTCTAATAAAATAATATTAATGACAATTTAATAAAAGCAAAAGTCAAGTGCCAGGTCTAAACAATCAAGGCCAACCCAAGTCCAGAAAAATAATTAAAATTTAAATAATACGAAATTTAAAAATAACCCAGATATGATCATATACCTATTATCAAAAATAGGGATATGACAACATCCCTGTACTGCATATCCCTTGCTTCTACAATCTATGTTGCTAACAACCCCTGCAGTAATACTGTTGCTACTACTGCATTTAGTATATGTTAATAAAAGGAACTGGAGTCCATGTGATGTGTATTTAGGAATATAGACGAGGGTTTTCTTTTACTACAAGATGCGGTTCATTGTTCGGTCTATCAGTTCATGTAGCTAAGATAGTCGAAGTTGACACTGACACAGTCTAATAGAGGTAGACAATATGAAGTAGGAATGATATTATGATTTGTGATACTCTTATTTGTAAATTTTCCTTTAATTGTAATTCTTTCCTTCAAACATAAGAAAACTAGTTTCACTTGTATGAATCTAATTGGTTATCCGGCTTGATTCTCCAGCCTCTTTATAACTTGTTGGACTTTGGTAGAGCTCTCAAACGGAAGTATCTTCGAGTGAATGATTGTGGAAGAGCTAACTGTATCCAAGTATCTACAATTGAAGGAAGAGCTCTCATATGAGACGTAACTGCTATCAATTCTAACTTGTTTTATTATGTTAAACTCGGTTTCAATAAAATATTGTATTTTGATTAATTAAAGTTTATTTTGTAAATTATATACTGTTGAACATATAATGTTAATTGGAGTATGATTTAATTATTCAATAGAAAGCCGAATGAATACAAGTGCATGGCAAATATATTCAAATTATAATTTTTTTTTAAATGACTTTACTTATCCCGACGTTTATGTTAAAACATTGCAAAATTTTTGAGAAAATATAGAAAAAACAGATCCCAACGTTTTTAAAAAAGGTTGGAAAAAAAGTTTAGTTTCCGACGTTTTTATTAAAACGTTAGAAAATTATTACCCATTATTGCACAATTTTCGACGTTTATTAAATATTGTTGCAAACGTCGTCTTTACCTATACCGACGTTTATCTAAAATGCAGTAAATTCCCAACTGCGGCAATGACGATATTTGTCGAAAACGTTGAAAAAATGTTGTTAATTCTTATGCCAACGTTTTTGACCTATTTCCCGATGTTTAAAAAACGTTAGGAAAAATCAATTTTCTTGTAGTGGGACCTGACTAACTATTAGCTTAGAATTGCCGTAAACTTCTAGATAGTCAACTCCTAGTTAATTTGCCAATTGAAGGCCGATCGGTAGGGTGTTATATTCGGCCACGTTGTTGGTGTAAGGTTCCACGAGAGAATATGTACGGTGTATAACCACATGGTCGGGTGACATAAGCACGATGCCTACTCCGGCCACAATATTTCCTTTAGGTCCTATTCTTGATGCACCGTCAAAGAATATTCGCCAAATAGGGATTTCTTCAATTGTATTGTTAGACTCAACCACTTTATCCGGGATTTCATCGTAGAGTTCAGAAGATTCTGGCACTGGATGAGCTGCTAAGAAATCAGCTAATACTTGGCCTTTTACTGCCTTCTGAGGGACGAACAACATATCGTATGGAGTCAACAGCATTGCCCATGTAGCTAAATAGGAATTAAGAGAAGCCGGTTTAGTCATGAGTATTCTGAGAGGATTGACTCTAGATATGATGTGGATAGTCTGCCCATACACATAGTGACGTGTCTTCTAGATAGCAAATATTAGTACGAGACATTCCTTTTCCACAGGTGTGTATCTGTGTTCGGTACCGACCATCGTGCGGCTGAGGTAATAGATTGCATATTCATAGCCGCATTCATTCTTCTGAGCTAACAAGGCCCCAAGAGAATGATCCATAGCATGAACATATAACAAAAAAGGCTTTCCAATTATCGGAACCACCAACACTGGAAGGCTTGTGAGATACTTCTTGATGACGTCAAATGCACGCTGACAATGTTCAGTCCAGACGAAAGATACTCCTTTCTTCATGAGCTGAGTAAATTGTTGACACCTTCTAGAAAGATTTAAAATAAATCGTCTGATGTAGGCTAACCTTCCTTGAAGTCCGCGTAGCTCTTTATGATTTCTTGGAGGACGCATATCGAGGATAGCTTTCACTTTCTTCGGGTCAAGATGTATACCCTTTGAAGTGATAATAAAACCAAGGAACTTGCCGCTGGAGACTCCCAAAAAAGACTTGGTTGGATTCATCTTGAGTTGGTGTGTACGCATTAGTTCGAACATCGTTCTCAAATATTGGAGGTGGTTGCCCTTGAGACGACTTTTAACGGCGATATTATCTACGTAGCATTCTAAAGTTTTGCACAAATGATCGCAAAAAATTATGTTCATTGCTCGCTGGTATGTCGCACCTACATTTTTGAATCCGAAGGACATCACCGTATAGCAGTATACCCCCAACGGTGTTCAAAAAGATGTGTGTTTCTCATTATCGGGAAATATCTTGATCTGGTTGTAGCCTGAGAACCCCTCTATGAAGGATATCCGTTCGAAGTCACAAGTATTGTCGATCATTACGTCGGTGATCGGTAGAGGGAACTCATCTTTTGGGCATGCAGAGTTCAAGTCACGGTAATCGACACAGACTCGAACTTTATTATTCTTTTTCATGACCGAAACAATGTTAGCGACCCAGTCAGGGTGTTGTTCTTCGCGAATGAACCCATTTGAGATAAGCTTTTTGATTTCAGTTTCGATGGCCTCCATGATATCTGGTCAGAACCGTCGTTGCTACTGCTTCACTGGCTTAGCTTTAGACAAGATATTTAGGCAGTGCAGAACAACTTTAGGGTCTAAGTCTAGAATGTCTTCATAGCTCCATGCAAAGATGTCAATATATTCTCTTATAAGCTGTATAAGAGATTATTATTCTTCACTAGACAGACTTTTGCTGATAAAGATTGGTTTAAGAGATGATTCATCTCCTAAATTAACTTGGACGACTTCGTCTTCAGTAGGTGGGTTACGTTATTCGAAACGTAACTCCCACCTGGTGTCCATCTTTTGAGCCCATTGTTCGAGCTCGATTGATTGGACATCATCTACAATTTGGTTAACTGACACCATGTTGACGGACAAAGTTGCTTTAAACATGTCTCCAATGCTGGAGTCTAAATCCCAGAGGTAGGAATCAGAAGAATAAGAACAACGATCCACTTCGACGTCTGATCCTTCGGGAGTTGTTGGAGGAGTAACATAACCCAAACCAATACTGTTTTGTTGATAATAGTTCTCAGGTTTGCCGAAAGGAACAAAGTGACGTATTGGCAATCGTCGCCCTTGACCGTAGTTTAGTTTTTGGTCGTTTATATCATATCCCATGTTATAGATGATATGCTTGGCTTGCCAACTATATCGATAAAGTTACATTTTTCCTGAATCATAGTCAGCTTCAGTGTTGTAATTGGGAGTAGTAAAATCCAGAACAAACTTTCTTTCGCCAATTATCCGACCGAAGATGATCAATTCTTCACCCTTCTTTCTAGCTGGAACGATGAAGTAGTGGATATCTTCTGGCCAGGCTTTTTCCCGCAGACAAGACATCGTGATCAGCATGCAGAGATATGGTCCTATGCCATGCTCTAGGGCATACAATGTATTTATGTACTGGTTTACAGATTGGTATACATCAGAGTAATTCAAAGATAAACCTTTACTCAAAAAATATGCAAGTTCTTCTTCAGGGATAACATCATCTACTGAAGGTACATTATTTTGAGTATTGACATACTCATTGAGGGCATCATTATTCGGAACAGGAGTTATAGACTTGGTTAAGTTCACCACTTAGGGTAACTCATCAGGATTGGGAGGATGGACTTCAGCAGGTTCCACCCGAGTTGCTTTGCGGAGGGTGATGGTCAATGGTTTGACAATATCAGAATTCTTTTTTTGACCCGGATTGTGAAAGGCTTTGGAGTACTTTTTGGAGTAGTACGTCCTTTGACTCGGATAACTAGGGGACCATCACTGGCGAATGAATTAATTTCAGCTTCGTTGCCATTATCCTTGAGAGGCTGAGATTAATAAAGTATCGAATCTCCATAGTAGGCTTAAATACCCATAAAAGGATCGACATCGGCAAACTCCGTCTTCACGATGCCATCACTGTTGACGTACTAAAAGCACTGGTAAAGGGTAGAAGGAACGATCATGTTCTCGTGTATCCACGGACGTCCCAACAAGACGTTGTAGGACACATTGGCATCGATTACATAGCAAGCAACCTCTGTTCGGAGATCACCAATCTGGCACTTGAGACAGATCTTGCCCAGCGATGACTTCTTCTAGCATTGAAAGCCAAGATAGTTATATTGGTTGCAGACAGCTTGTGTAGAAGGATCCCTAGATTCTGGAGTAAACTTCTAGGGATGATGCTGAGGGAGGAACCTGGATCGATATGCATCTGATCCACCTTAATCGCCCCGATATATCCTGTATAGTACAGAGGTCTATCATGACGATTGTTTTTTAGTAGCATGTCCTCTTATGAAAAGGTGATGATGGGCACCACTTTAATAGTCTTATGGCAGTGAGGACAGGAGACTGGATCATCAGCGGAGGCTTTGACTTTAGTGAGATAAGAGTCGTCATGTAGTAATGCCTCACTTAAATCTTTACGCGTCTCTTTGGAGAGCTGCAGTAGATCGAACAAAAACAATCTGGCAGGTGTATTGGCCAGTTGTACCAGTATATCAAAATTGTAAGGCCGATCCATGCCTTCGGGAGTTGGTGACTACAGAGACTTGTCAAATTGTGTCTCCTTCTGCTTAGCTTTATCGATAGTTGAGGACTTAGATGGACCAGCTTCTGAACTTATGGGGGAGCAAGAGTTTGAAAAGGTACTACATGTTCTTGTGCGGGGTCATAAGTCCGCAGATAAGTCTTCCCGAATCGTGTCTCGCCAGATAGAACTTCGTAAATGGGAAAAGACACAAGATGGCATGATTTGTATTTCTTGCCCCTTTTTGCTTTGGAAGACACCCCCCTGCGTTATTTCTTGTACAAGGTCTAGATGGACCCACATGATCTCACTATGTTTTATCGTGAATGGCACCAATGTTGATGTTGAGTCGCGAGCTGGCGGCTGGTTGACAACTTCCATTACTGCCTTAGGGATCGGGACTACGCCGTCTGGAACTTCTGTGGGAGAAAAGTCACTAAATTAAAAAGAGATCATATTAGAAGATACGACCTTGTCTTCAGCTTCGAGGTTGATAACTTGGCTGTCGATAAGCTCTTGTATCTTCTTCTTCAGGATGATGCAATCCTTGGTAGAATGGTGCACGTACTGGTGATAAAGACAATATTTGGCATCGTTGAGTTGATTTGCCTCCGTAGGACATCGTGGTTGAGGCAATGTCAGTTTATTACCCTTCATCAATGTATGAAAAATGGTAATAAAATCATCTTCGTCAAAGGAGAAAGTCTTCTTGGATTTGTCAAGAGCGCCCTGAGAATTAGAAGCTCCCTTGGAAGTGTCGACCTTCAAGACTTCTTTCCCATTACCTCTACGAATAGTGATAGTTTGGGGGTACTTTTTTTTGTCTTCAGATTTTGGTGTCTTCAACCCCTGTAATTCCATATTAGAAACATCATTCTCAGTAGCATCAGCAGCCCAGATGAAAGCAGGCCATGTATCATACTTATGTATACCCAGACAGAACTTTACTATAGGAAGAAAGTTATGCCGACAAGTATCCATAAGCTCTGAGTCTGGTCTACCGAAGGGCATCTTCAATGCTAGTCGCCTGAAGCATTCGATAAAAGTAATAACAGACTCACTCCTCCTCTATTTGGTCTCGATGAGGGTGGACATACTAACATGCATGCCACTTTCATAAAACCTGTTGAGGAATAACCTCTCCAAGTCTTTAAAGGAATTAATACAACCGTCAGGCAGACTGCAAAACCATTCAAAAGCTACCCCTGCAAGGTGCTGATAAATAGCTTTGACAAGAACGCATCGTCTCTTGGTAAGTACAAAGTCTGCGTGTTGAAGTATGTCATGCGTTGGTGAGGAGAAGTCATCCCGTCAAACAAATTTAGCGTCAATGGCTTGTAGTTAGGAGGGCAAGTAGCATTCTCCCATTCAGAAGGATAAGGTTGAGATATCCCCTTTTCCAGAAGCTCGTCTTTGTGTGAGATGGTATCGAGATGGGCAACAAGAGAATCAATTACATCCTTCTGATTGAGCAGATGTTGAGAAACGGCTGTTGTACGGTTGGCAAGTGTCATCGGCGAAGGACCACTTCCAGCATTTACGGGATTTGGAGGAGGCGCAACAGAATGATCCTCTTTTTGTAGTGAAGGAGGGTTGTTGCTATGAGCCAGACTAGCGTGTGCTGAGACGTTCGATTGAGGTGGAGGAACAGCCCTAGCAGTTTGGACCGCCATGATGCTAGTAAGCATATCGGTGATCTTAGCAAATACGATTTTAAGACTCTCTAGCCGCTTGTTGGTCTGATCACTGGTTTCTTCAGGTCTCTCTCCCTCAGCCATGTACACAGATAGCATGCGAGGATGAATAGAGGAGACAATATAACTGGTGCTAATACTGTCTATCTCTGAGTTAAAAAGGCCCTCATCTTCAGGCCGGAGAAGTAGATAGTCACCATCAGACTCAAAGAGATCATCATCATCTGGAAGGCTACCCCCGGTATGAAGGTCGTTTGTTTCAGATTTTGAGGAAATACTACCCCCAGCTGAGGGAACATCATCCTCAGCTTGAGAGTCCTCGCCATCTATAAGTAATCTCGTCCTTGACCGAATACCTATATAGACTCCTTCAGATGTAACAGCTCGCTGGTTGTTTGCTGGCAGACTTCTTCTTCTTCTTCTGTTCGCAGAACTGAGAGAAAAGGTTGGGTTAGTGGTCCACCTTCTTTGATTGGGGCTCCCATAAGGAGGACCCCATGAAGCCATATTGGATGAAACACATAGCGGCTTTTCATCATCAGAGCGTTGTAGTCGTCGAAACACGGACTGCCTTAGAGGCACCTTCGTTGCCTTGGAGAAGCAACAGTTGATGACAATACTAGTGCACGGATGCACCCCATGAGTTGTAGTATCCTCTCTCGCTTTATGCTTATGATTTATCATGTCATGTAAATTGAAGAAATGGAGTTTTACCTTAAAACCCATGTCACATGCATCGCCGAGCTTTGCATATGGGTTTGTAAGGGAAGTCGGCACATCCGGGCTTAGTTCATGTGCGGGGGAAACCCCCACACCTAAGTTCCGTGATAACCTTGAAGACAGTCCCGTGTTATACGAGTTGGGGTCTGTCTTTTTTCTGTGGGCACATAGACCCTGGGGTATGCCTTTGGGCACATGCTTTCTTGAAGTCCTGGCAGCATGCCTGATCTTTCTGGATGTGGGCGCATAGAATGGGTCATCAGAGCCTAGGCGCATGGCCCTGGTCGCATAGCCTATCGAAGACAAAAGTCCTCTGGCCGGAATTATGCGCCCACATACTGTCTTGGGCACATAGCTCTGGGCGCATGCTTTGGAAAACAGTACTATTTTCTTCCAATTTTGTCTTCTTCGTTTGTGAGCCTCGCTGACTTTGCCCAGAGTGTTGAACACTTTGATGTTGGCATCGTAGTGTTTTTCTTTGCCAAGTCTCGAGTGTTGAACACTCGATTGTTGATTGCACAAGAGGGAAGTTGCTGGACTAGTAGAGCCCAGAACGATATGCGCCTTCTTCGTATTGGGAGCTCCTGTGGAAGGGTTATGCGCCCCCATGACCCCATGACAGAGTTCCATTTCGGTTGCATATCTTCTACGACACTGGCAGGATATGCAACGCGAGCCTTCGGAAGCCAAGTCTTGCGAGACTTGTTTCATTTGACTGATTTGAGGGAGTAGAGCCGTCCCTCGAGAGCATCTCTTCGAACGCCTGTTGATTAAACTTCACAATCAATATCCTTTGAGTGCTCTCCACTTTATCGGTATCGGATTGCGTCACCACCTTCTCATCAGAGGAAAAGGTAGTTTCCAGCAGAGTCGTCATTTTTGTGGACACACACAAAAATAAAAAAGAAGCATTGTCTTTTCCTATTGGCACAAGGCACCACAAATCGAGTACACCTGAGAGATCCTGCACTGATAATCTTCGAGTACAAAAGGAATTCTGGGAAATGGGACGATGGAGATCGAGCGGCAGTTGCTCCTTTACTCCGTTGACACTCCGATTTACAAAAGTGGAAGAAAACCTAAGAAAATTGCTAACTCTTGGCTCACTGGCAAGAAGGACAGCAATTTGGCTCTAAAATGCTCTTCGTTCTGTATTTTTGAAGAGGCATGTAACCTCTATTTATAGTCATTTTGCACTGAAATGACTATTATGCGCACACAGAGGAAAAATACACTGATTTCCCTGTGGGCGCATAGTCTTCCTTTAGAAGCATAGAGTGTAGGTGCATAAAGACTGGAAGATCGTGGGTAGATCGTGGGGTTGACGTGGCTGCATGCTTCGATGCAAGACTGCTCGTGGAGACTGACGTGGCCGCATGCCTCGGCCCATGATTGATCGTAGATATTAACTGGGTTGTAGGGTTGTTTCTGCCTTGGGCACATAGCGCTGGGAGCAAACTATGTGCCCATACTTGGGCGCAGGTTTTTACTGTATGGAGAAAATACTGTGGGCGCATAGCCCCTTTGGACATGTGGGTGCATAGCCCCTTTATCATGTGGGCGCATAACGTCATCTTCATGTAGGCACATAGTCCTATATTTTTATGCTTCTACAGTTGCATGTGTGGTTCACTGCCATGATGATAAAATACTGAACCATGTTGTGATCCGAATTATTATTGAGTAGTTTTATTCAGTTAAATGGCATTTTTTTTGTATCTTGTTACGTCCCTCTGAGGACCTAGTGATCTCTCCAGGTATAGACGATCGACAGTATCCCGAGGAGTACGAATTTCGCACTAGACTTTTCTTCTCTTCCATTGCGTACGAAATATGTAACTTTCTCATAGGTGGGGACTTAAATTATTGTTATACTTTATCTCATGTATCCCAACCAATTCTTTACAATCGCTTGATAGCGAATTTGTCTCCATCCAGCAACTTATCATTCACATTTTCATGTTTGATTTAATAATTTATTTATTCCTTTTTTCTATGGATGATATTTAGTGTGTACATGACTATCTACATATTGCATTTACAGCTTATGTATATTTATTATACGCTGGTATATATGTTAGATAATCCTACGTATTTTGGGACTAGGTCGTTACATATTTTTGTGGTGGCCCATGCAGGCCAAAAAAATATTATTTAGTTATATCATTGAACCAAGTAAGCCTGCATATAGGATTAGAGTCTAAGATCTCATCCATATACTTGATCTTCTTCCTTGATTCCATTTTCAAACTCTCGTTTGACTGCCTTCATATTTATCTTGCTTGATTCCTTTCTACCGTAAATCTTATTTATCGTGCTTAATAGAGGTTAGGAAGATGACTACACTAGTATATGCCATAGGTCAATTACTTGTCTAGAAGGATTACCTTGGCAATTAAGAATGCATTAGAGGTTCTATTTAAGTTGTGAAGGCATTAGATAATTTTAGGATCGATGAACCCTATATTTTTTAAAGGTATGATCTTGTGGAAAGGGTTGTGAATTCTCAGTTGGGTAGTAGCAATGTTATAAAATTCGAATGATAGACAGAAATTTTATGTTGATGATGAGACTGCTATATGTTGTTCATAAGACAATCGGAGAATATATATGTATAAGATTGAGGAAATAAAGTAGTTTTGATTTTTGAAGATTCTAGGAAATGTTTATGACTTATTTGGGCTAATGAAACAAAAAGAGGTCAATAACTCATAGGTTTTTCACGTGAATTGATTAAAGAGGTGAAAGAAAGAATTTAGGAATTTGGATTATAAGTTATACGGTCAATAACAAATAAAAGATTTAGTTGATCATACTTTCATACAAATTAAGGCACTTTTGAGAGAACTCGAATTTAACGAGTTGGAATTTAACTTGATAAGAATCATGTCTCATAATCTCTAATTATTTCATCTCGATTCCTTAATCCTTAATATTCTTTAATTCGTGCGTTAATTAGCAACCCTTATTCATTATCCAAATAATACCATGATTGTTGGAGCCAACCATATTTAATTCTTTTTCCCAATTAATTTTCTCATTAATCTCCTCGGTGATTCATACTTCCTTGTTCATATATTTTTCTTATGTGAAGATGAAAATTGAATCATGACAACCTTCAGTTATAATGAGACTAGATTAGAAAACTCCATAGAAGAAATTAGTAGTATAGTTATATAGGATGATTGTGTGATTATGAGGCATAAGTTAAAATATATGGTAAACACTATTACAAGAAATTGAGGAAGGTGATATTGTGTTTTGATATGGTGATATGATCAAAGGTGAGTAGAACTCTCGATTGACAAAATTGGTTCTTCGAGGTAAATCAATTTTTAAGGAAAGTCTTCATGTGATGATACAATATGGTATTTTGTTATTAATAGTTTTCAAGGTTACTCTAATATTGAAGAAGAAAATTTTAAATTCTTCATGCTTTAAGGAAAAAAATTTAAGTTGATTTATGAATACAAACTTCCTACTAAGAAGAAATTGATTTTTCTCTCGACTAGATTGATTGAAGAGTATTGAATTTAAAACTTGAGGAGACTTAATGTAAAATATTTTGAAGAATGTGAAATTTTTTGGAGTTAAATTCTTGAGGATAAATATCAATTTGAAAATAAAACAAATGTATCTAAGGGAAACTAAAAACTTTGTGGAATATAAAATTTGAGGAGAGACATAAATTAGATGAAAATTTGAGTATTGATAAGGCAATATTGACAATTTTGTTAAATCACATATTTTAAAGTGTTTGCAAAAAACAAAAAGTTGTTCTATTACAAACTTTTGAAAAGAGTACAAGAGTATAATTTGAATTCTGGGAAAGTACAACTGTAGAAATCTGATCAGAAGATGATCACTTTATCCCTTGGACTATGTGAACTTGAAGACTAGAGCCTCTGGAGAATGCAGCAACAATTTTGCAAGAGTTCTTGATCTCTCTGTCTGTCCTTTAACAATGATTGGAAACTATATTCATAGAGTTCTGGAAATAACTGTTTTGGCAGTTATTCTGATGTGTCTGAGGCTGGGTTGCGCAACATTGGGATACGCCAACCTCATGTTGCGCCAACTTTTATTCTGCTATCAGTCATGTACTAACTGTATTTAGACGCGTGGCATCATGTGATTGAGATGTGCGCGAACGTGTACAGGATAGTAGACACATCTTGAGAGATTAGTGGCATGTGCATCACGTCATCCTGCTTTGGAAATGAAAATTGTCTCAACTTTATCAGGTTGTGCGAGCTTCAGTCAACAAGTTAAACTGCGCCTGATTAGACTGCGCCTGGACATGTGGCATCTTTTGAGAAACAGTTGTTCAGATTGCGCCTAGGCATAACTAAGGATTTTGTTTTAGATTGCACCTAGGCGCAACTCATAAGACGTTCAGGACAGCTGTCAACCAACTCTCCTCGAACGGTACAATTCGAGGGATTCGAAGAGATTTTTTAAGTTTACTGTGCTGTCAGTTGTCAGTGTTGTCAGGTAATGATGGCCATTAAATGTCAGACGCCACGTATTCTTTGGCGCAATATGACTGGGCGCAGTCTGATATATGGCGCAACATGATCAATGGCGCAGTTTGATTTCTGAACTCCATATTAGTGGCGCAGCTTGATCTTTGGGGCGCAACTTGGTTTATGATAGTAAATACATGGCACAACTTGATTTTTAAGCCCTACAAGACCGCCTTCAAAGTTTTTAAAACTTAAAAATATTTCAAAGTTTTGAAATACTTTAAGTTTATAAAAGTTTTGACTGAGTCAAGTTGTACCAGTCTCGCGCAATCTGTTGTGACCCGTTACGATTTTTCATGCTCAATTGGGGGTGACTGTTAGGATTCCGACTTTATCTATAAATAATCCCTGTTTAATCCACTGTAATTCTTTACTTTCACTTTTAATCTTCTGAGAAAATTGTTTGAACTCTTATGACTCTCTTTTTCGACCATCTTCTCGACGACATGGTCTCCAAAAAGACTGCTGCTGACAAAGGGAAGGCCATCGCCACCCCTTCAACTCGTGCTCCGTCCACCCGTGCGCCATAATATGTACCGCCTATTTCTCGACGAGAGACAGCCAACCCAGCAATGGAAGGTGATTAAGGACGAACCGATTCGATCTATGGACGATGATTTCAGCACTGATTGATTTGCGCCCCTCTTTAGTGTGGTGCATCACAAACTTTGCGCCACCCCTTCTTACGGTGTGGTTGCCCTTTTCTTGAAAACTGTTCGTTCTTACGAACCGTGTTACACATGTTGTTTGCACAAAATTAAAATATTGCACAACTAAAATTAAGGCGCAATTCAATATGTGGCGCAACCTGAGATGTTGCGCAACTTGAGTTTCACGCAACATAGCATATGGCACAACCTGGGTTGTTGCGCAACTCAGAATGTTGCGCAACTCAGAATGTTGTGCAACTTAGGTTTTGTGCAACTCAATAAGTCGTACACCTTTGTTTTGTTTCTAATTTTTTTGTTCATGTATCACTTTGCAATTAATCTCAGGGAAGACCAAAATGCAGAAAGATTTGCTTCAACATTCAATGTCCCGGAGTATAGGGAGAATTTGTCTCATGTCACTTTTCCTCAATACGACGACTGAAGCACGAAGGACTCTGCTCATAGATCAAGATAATCAAACCATTTTGAACTTAATGAACAGTGAACCCCTTCAGAGCTTGGATACTATAGTCCACAAGAAACCTGCCTTTTTATTTGGGGATGCCATCAAGAAGACCTCCCAGCCTAAGGCAAGAAAAGAGATGAGAACTTTCTTAAAGGAGGACAAAGCCATATACCTAACAGAAATATCAAGGTCTATGGCATTATCCTAATATGCTTTTGCCAGCTATCCTAGAAGGATGTCATGGGATCTGACTCCTCTTCAGCAAGCAAGAGTCGGCAAAATCTGCTATAAATTGGGTCCGAGGAACAGGGACCTTTTCTACAGTACTTCTGAAAGATATAGCACACGTTTAAGAGGTTTAAGGCCGAGCTGCATTCCTCCTGAGGATTCTTCCCTGCTCCTTCCGGTCCGAATACCTATTTTTGCAAATGCATTTACAAAATTTGAAGGAAGATATCCCGACCGCGCCATGCGTATGACAGGTCTGGTAAATCTAGAGATGAAGCACTGGAGCAGCTTTTTTATATGGATTTTGGATGAATTCAAAGACAAGCTGATCGATCTGGGCCTCTATAATGCCATCTCCACAACAGTATATAGCATTCGCCCGAACCCTTATATGTTCTTGGCTTTAATAGAGAGATATAATGAAAGCACTGGGACTTTCATGACTCCTCATGGAGAAATGGGGTTTGCTCTTAACGAGATAGAATATATCTCTCATCTACCAATAGGTGATAACCCATATAAAGAATATGTACCCACAAACGATGAATTGGATGTTCTGGCAAAGAAGAATCCTCAGATGATCACAGTTTTCCAAGAGCTGCTGTGTCACTACAAAATTTGTTCACTCTACTACAAAAGTGCCACTGCGGGTACTTGCTACATCACCAAATAGATGCCATATCTATTCTTGGGTCATGCGTGGGAGGACAAGCCACTGGACAGTCAAGCATGTGCTCCTCATTTCTTTGAACCTTTTGATAAGAGTGATATGCAATATTTGTTGGAAAAATATAATCATGGAGATGTCACATTGACTAAGGACTCGGGTCTGTTTAAGGCTGGCAATGTTCTCCAGAGTTACCTTAGACAGGGTTACAGACCTATGTCTCCAGAAGCCCAGCTGGCAGGCTTTCTATCTTTATGGCTACGACGTTTTGTAGTTCCGGAAGCCAGTACAGTTGACAGATTCCATCGGAGCGTCATGTTCGCTGCAACACGTCTTGTATTTGGATACAAGATGGATCTCTTATCAGCCATGACCTGCCATCTGAATGCAGGATTGCGTTCTTTTGTGGACACTATGTTGCATGATAAGGATGGTCGGTCGGATTTTCCCCGCACTGAAATGCCATATACTTATTTGTTCGGATGGTTATTACTACACCATCCTTGTTTGATGAACCCTGATATGGGAACTGCTGATGGAGACTTCATCGGGCGCTTCGCTAATACTCACTGGAAATATACTGCTCTTTCGGAATGCCGACTTGCCTTGAACCGTGGATCAGGATGGAGTTTCCAGTGTGTTGGACCTCCTTCAGGGTATGAAACTATGCCTCCACAAATGATGGACTTAACTGAAGAAACACTTCGTTTAAGCCCAAACCTCTTTTCATGGCTTAAGGTGATCCGACCCTCTCACTTGGTCTATAGATTCGAAGAAGAATGCTATTTGGAACCGTATTTACCGAGTCAATTTATACGACAGTTCGGGTACGATCAGCTTCATGTAGGTAATGTAACCATTTGCCTATAAGCCAAGGGTTATCTCATTGATGGGTCTAGGGCTTGGAGTTATTACAATGCCCGAGGCACAAAAGCTATCTTTTCTATGCCTTACAAACTTCCACAAGGCCTGCGTATGTTATATTCATACGTAAACTTCTATACTTCAGCGAACACATTCGCTGAAAACTTCCATCCTGCACACAGCTTTGCAACTGAAAATAGAATTAAACAAGGAAAATATACTCTTCAGTCTTTCCAGGATGTAGAAGACAAAGATCCTGCCGATGAACCTCTGGAGGCATCAATTTTAATGAACTATGCTGATCCAGTTCAATGTAGTGCCCCGTCCCTACATTGTGCCCCATTCTCCGTCTACGGGGTGCGCGAGAAAGGAACACTATCGCTATCGACTCGGTCGGGACCGTTAGGTCGGGATCGATCGAATCGATCGAACGGAAACGGTTGAATTAAGATCCATTCCACGTTATGGAATGGCTTCTT
The DNA here is from genome assembly GCA_029216955.1 of Iris pallida. Classification (NCBI taxonomy): domain Eukaryota; kingdom Viridiplantae; phylum Streptophyta; class Magnoliopsida; order Asparagales; family Iridaceae; genus Iris; species Iris pallida. The sequence goes on along the minus strand of JANAVB010020093.1, from coordinate 27,813 downwards.
CGGAACCAAGTCCCATATTCAGCGGGTAGCGCCTCGAGGATTAACTCTGCGGCTGAGTCGGGAGAGACCTCCCGTTGCTCTATTTTTCACGCCGCTTGTGTTGGTTTTGGCTTTGGTTTTCTGAAAATATTTTCGTGAATGTTTTCGATGGTTTTTATGGCTTACATTTCGAACTCGCATTTCCTATCGAATTTTTTGCCTAATATAGTGTTCTAATCGGTTGCTTGTGCGATTTCAGGTAATCGCGTAGGCGACGTCTAGCACGGCCAACCAGTCTCTCGTCTCAAGCAAAAACTCAAGGTGAGTGGCTGACCTCCTTCATCTCGACCCTCTATTTCAAAAATGAGAACTTGGGTAATGGTAATGAAATTGAATGATTCGCTTGAAAAATACAAGTCCTATGTTTGAGAAGAGAAAAGATGAGTTGTGTAGAAAAGAGATAGAATTCTTTTAGGCATACAAAACAACCAAGTAAATGAATCGATTACATAACAAGCCCCAACGGTACCCCAAATATACCATGTTAACCTATCAAGGTCATGGACAACTTGTCGACAAGGGCGATGGTTTCTTCGAGCGGCAACCCGGGGCCACGGGACCGACTCGGCCTAGGAAGAAACAGGTTATAGCCGAGCGGGGTATGAAGCAATCGGTAAGACGGGGACTTGTATCGGAGCTCGCTACTTGCGTTGCAAGGGTCCCGTATTACCAGGCTATGCCCAAAATGGCTAGTTAATGCCAGTGACCACCACATCAAACACTTGATATAAATTGTTATCAACTAATAGGGAAGGTGATGGTAAGTTTTATGTCGCACAGCGTGCTCTGCCGAGGGAAATTCTAGTGTAACTTGCTTGGTTTATGTTTCGTCAACATGCTTCGTATAAAAATACCTAGGATGGTTAGAAAGATCACGAAAAGCAAGTTGCGTAAATTTTTATCTAAATTCTTGAACCAAATAAGAGCCTAGAAATTAAGTAGCCACTCGCCAGTACATGTTGATTGTACTGATCCTCGCTCTCTCTATAGGTGCGATAAATCCGGAGGAGCGTGCCGCGTGAAGGGAGGCTACGCTCGTGTGTTTTGAAGCTTCGTCCGTGCGATCGAAGTTTGGATCCATTCCCTTTTGAAGACTCCGTTGTCGAAAGCCAGAAGACAGATGGAGTGACTTCCCGTCATCCCAGGTAGTTTTTGTAATGCTGGTTGTAATTAAGGGATGAAATGTATGGAATGGCTATCTCGTCGATGTTCATTCTGTAATGGAGTCAGTTTGTAAAAAGCCCACGCGGCGCCCTTGTATCGAGTCTGTAAAATGATGTTCATTATCAATAAAGCTTAAGTTCCTTCTCTATAATGTGTGTTCAATTTACTCTGCGCAATCTCTTGTTGTTGTGTTTCAGATAACCTTATGACTATGCCTTGTGCGAGCGCAACTTAGGCTTGCACAGCATCATGCCCGGGAGACGACTATCGATTCTATGGAATCGGGGCGTGACATTCAAGATCCTCTAGACATATCCATAAAGGTGTGGAAGGAAAAATCTCATGTTAAGGGTAAGAAGAGAAAGACTAAAGAGACGACGGCCTCTCCTCAGCGAGATAATACATCCAATTCTCCAAGGGCTCCGGAGATAGAAAAAAGAATGTCACTGGTTATCAATGAACCAGTGACTACGAGAACAACACGTTCTCAATCAAAATAGTTATTTCTCAGTTCTTCTTCTAGAGAGAAGGACATTACCCCTTCTTCTATTTAGAAATAGAAGAAAATTATAGAGGAAGGAACTTCTACTTCCTTGATCGATCCGGAGGGTTGTAGCAGAACCAGACGCATCAATACCCATAGAAGTCAGAAAAAAATTAGAAATTGCTGAAGAAGAACCATCTCAAGAAGGTAATATCAAAATTGTGACATATCCTCATATGTTAACTTTTATCAAAGATATATATCTAAATTGCTTTTCCTTGTACTGGTCACTTCAATAGATGTCCAGCCTCCTATCACTATCATGACAGTAAATGTTCCTGCCAATATACTTGCTGCAGCAGGGATAACAATTCCATCTCCAACTCCCCTAAGTCCAAAAGTCTCCCCCCCAAAGCAGGATTTGCCTCCACAAGATACTCCAAAAGCTCAAGTATATACTCATTCAGAAGAGGCAGTGAATGACACATTGGCTGGTTGCGATTTTGATGATGAAACCTATGATGATGATTGGAACAACATAACTAAAGAAAAACAAACTTTAGTGAGTGCACCATCATCACAAGAACTTCTAGTTGATGAAGATCCTTCAACTGTTGAAGACGAAGAGAATGCAGTTCATGATAAAGAACATGTCAATCCTCCGGAGGTTAATGAACCTACGACCATTCAGCAGCCTGAAATGTCTAATGTGGCAACAGAATTAGTGAATGAAACTCCAGTAACTCTGCCACCTCCGACTGAATCGGGAGCAGGGAGTAATCAGGCTACCATGTCTGCAGAAACTCTGTCAAAACTTCAGTCCGAGACAGTTAAAGATGTTGAGACTCCTCGTAATATACTCAGCTCAGGTAGATTTCCAAATGTGAATGATTTGTCATAGCGCCTTTAGCATTATATGTTATCAACATAAATGACATATGTGATTTGCAGAAGCGCCTACTGGAACTGTTTAGGGGGAAGGAAGCAATTCTCATATTAGCGCTCCAGATGAAGTACCTCTACCTGCTACAGCTGTGAAGACTTCTGCAAACATAGTAGCCACTCCAGGAACCCTGGCAGAGTCGTCATTTTGTTTGCAAAAAATAAAAAGTTGTTCTATTACAAACTTTTGAAAAGAGTACAATTTGAATTCTGGGGAAGTACAACTGTAGGAATCTGATCAGAAGACGATCACTTCATCCCTTGGACTATGTGAACTTGAAGACTAGAACCTCTGGAGAATACAGCAACAATTTTGCAAGAGTTCTTGGTCTCTCCGTCTATCCTTTAACAATGATTGGAAACTCTATTTATAGAGTTCTAGAAATAACTATTTTTACAGTTATTCTTATGTGCACGAGGCTGGGTTGGGCCATATTGGGCTGCGCCAACCTCATATTGTGCCAACTTTCATTCAGTTATCAGTCGTGTACTAACTGTATTTAGACACGTAGCATCATGTGATTGAGGTGCACGTGGTCATATACAGGATAGTAGACACGTCTTGAGAGATTAGTGGCATGTGCGCCACATCATCCTGCTTTAGAAATGAAAATTGTCTCAACTTTATCAGGTTGTGCGAGCTTCAGTCAACAAGTTAAACTGCGCCTGATTAGACTGCGTCTGGACACGTGGCAGCTTTTGAGAAATAGTTGTTCGGATTAAGCCTAGGCGCAACTAAGGATTTTGTTTTAGATTGCGCCTAGGCACAACTCATAAGACGTGCAGGACAGCTGTCAACCAACTCTCATCGAGCGGCACAATTCGAGGGATTCGAAGAGATTTTTCTAGTTTATTGTGATATTAGTTGTCAGTGTTGTTAGGTAATGATGGCCATTAAATGTCAGACGTCACGTTGACTTTGGCGCAATATGACTGGGCGCAGTCTGATATATGGCGCAACCTGATCAATGGTGCAGTTTGATTTCTGAACTCCATATTAGTGGCGCAGCTTGATCTTTAGGGCGCAACTTGGTTTCTGAGTAGTAAATACATGGCACAACTTGATTTTTAGGCCCTACATAAAGGTTATGATGAGATTAAACACGAATTTAAAATTTTGAATATTGAAGTTATTGATCATAATTTGAGATTGAGAAAGTCATTAATTATTTTGAGGTTACACATTTATAGGATCGATGTTGATCGAATTAAGACACTGATTAGGATGTCATATATGTGATCATTACTAAACTATATCCATTGATTTTACTTTTCTAGTAATTTAAATTGCTTGTTTTTATTGTATGTCGTTTCCCTCTCCTCACCCAATGCCTTGATCGTGTTTCCTTACAAAAAAAAAAAACTCTTCTATTTTCTTAACCCTACGGATCCTAGTTATTTCTTAATTTTGAGGACATAATTCTTGTAAGTTGGATACAGTATAAATCCCCTAAAATTTCACTATAAATATTTTGGTATTTATAAATTGAGTTTAAATACGTATATACGTAGTATTTGTTTATATGCGTATACAAAAGTTTTATTGTAGTTTTTTACAAATATAAGAAATCAATATTTTTTTTCAAAATAATATAAGGTAAATATATTTTACTTTCTTTGAATATATAGAATGGGTCACAACAGATTTTAGTCGAACCTTATTTTATAAATACATAAGTGCTATTTTAGTTGTTATACATATAAATGTACTATATTAGAAAATAATTTTTTTTCTTTTGTAAATTATATGTACTTTTTGAATGGGATGTACATGAAAATAAACTCATGTATATTTGTAAATTTTGATTTTAACAATTATTTGAAATTATTTTTAATTTATAAAAAGATATTTTAAATTTATTTGATGTTAATGTGTAAATATTTATGGTGATTTAAATTAGGATTAGATTTTATAGAATTAGATTTCAATGTATTTAAATTAAAGGTGGATATATCTAGTGGGGTTTAAAGAAGTCCTACTCCTTATCCAACTAGGAGTCTCCACCTACTATTAAAGGAGAGATTTTTATTTTGTCCTATAAAAAGTAGTTTCCAAATTATAAGGTTATTTCCTAGTATTGTTCAAATATTTATCTAAAATATTTTTAACAAATGAAATATTGTTTTTACCTAAAATTCTATATTGACAAACTTAGGTTGTTAGTCTAAAAAGATTTTTACTTTTCAAGTATTTATCTAAAAACATATTTAGACTAGTAAATATTTTAATAGTTATTTTAATAGTTTTCAAGGATTATAAATATTTTAATAGTTATATATATTTATATTGCAAATTTCCTTTCTGTCGTTATCATTGATCACGACAAATCGTGCATTCTAATTTCTCGCAAACTCGAACCCTTTCACATCGACCATGGCTAGTGGACAAAATGAGACATGTCAGATCATCACACCACCACTAGGCAAGATATCTTGCCATTACTGTTTATTTACTTTAGCTCACCATATTGCATGCATTTATTTATTATTATTTTTGTAATCTAAAAATTGTTCTTCTAAATCGTATTTAGATACAAATTACTATTTAATTATTCTTTTCGTTACTTATTTATTCCAATGCCAATTTGACCTAGAATTAAGAGACCATCCTTTCTTTGTGTTACATTTATTATTTTTGACACATGTGTACTACGAGTCGCGATTCGCATATAGATTAGGACTTGCATATCGATTGGCCATCGATGTGTACAGACCGTGCGATAGGTTATAACTGCTAATTAATAAGCATGCAGAAAACTTGGCAGTTAAGGGATAAACAGTGTCGTAGAAATGATGCATGTTTGTGTGTTGTAGAGATGACGCATGTATAGTATCATGGTGAGGGAGGGGACAACTATTAGCGTAGGGGGTACTATTTATTTTTATACATACACGTCACACTCACACACACTTATGGGCTGATAGTGACTCGGATGAGCGCTACCTACTGCCATTAATTACTTCTATTTTACGTTGCTGGTCATAAATCCCATACGCGGAACATTGTCCTCAAAGTACATTCATATAGAATGGTTAGGTGAGCTTTATCCGTTTAGCTATATGTACTTTTCTGTATGGCTTATGTACGTATACCTGATCATGGCTTGGAACAGTATTTTGCCGCGAACTAGTGTGCCACACTTTGTCTTTTTTGTTATATGTGTTGTTCACTATCTTGATGAAAAAATGCTAAACCATCTTATGATCCAAATTATTATTGAGTAGATTTTATTCAGTTAAATGGCATATTTTTATATCTTGTTACGTCCCTTTAAGGACCTGGTGATCTCTTCATGTATAGACGATCGAAAGTATCCGAGGAGTATGAATTTTGGACTAGACTCTTCCTCTCTTCCTTTGCGTGCAGACTATATGACTTTCTCCTAGGTGGTGGAATTAAATTATTGTTATACTTTAAATTATTGTTATACTTTATCTCACCCACATAATTGTTAACTAATAGTTAGTTGTTAGACTAGTTTTGATTTTGTTTTTGCAATGGGGTTGTGATTTTGGAGTTTGGTTTGGTTTCCTGTCAATTTAGGAAGACTGAAACCTATGTATATGTTGGGTTGGGGTTCCTCTTACACACACACACACACATATTATGAATTCTAGTTTTGTTCCTTACTGTATCCCCTCTTTGTTACACACATTTAGTTCAATGTTAGTTTTAAACATGAAAGGATTTGTTTGGGAATTAGTTTCATGAAAATAGTTTACAATATCCTGAGAATGTGAAAACCTGAGAACAACATGAAATCTGAGAATGGCATGACCCCATCCTCGATTTTCCTGAAATCTGAATTGTTTTTGCATTTGGAATGGGATTCGAATGTGGGGGAATGTGGATAAATGTTGGTCGTTAACCTTGATTTGTGATGATTCAATAGGTGTTGGTTCATTTTAGAAATTCTGAGAAGGGTGTTAATACACACAGACACAAACTAAACTAGAACTGTCTTTGGTTGTTTGAATTCCTGAAACACATGACCTCACTCATGGTTTCACCTTGTTGCTAATCTGGAATTCCTGAGAATGAATAGCCAATTCATATTTAATTGTTTTGAGATGAGCCTGGGTATTCCTGTCACTTTGAGAAAACCTGAGATTGATTTGGGTTATGAGAGTGTTTGAATTTCATTATGGAACTGTCAAGCATTGGCTTTCCTTTTCTGAAACATTATTTTTTCCAGCCAATGCTCACTGTTTTGCAGTCCCTATTGGACCACACACACACACACACTGTTCAGGCATGCCCTCCCATTTCTTTTCCTGTCATACTGTTTTGTACAGCACCCTATCTCACACACACATTACACTCTCACATCTCTCACACCCTACACACACACACACATTATTTTTCCCCCTCTCTATATACTTATGCATATATATTAATGTGTGTATACCTATACATGTAATGTATATATATAGGGTAATGTATATCTAAATGTATACATGTATTAAACCTATATCTATATGTATGTATATATATGTGATGTGCCTATACCTGTGTATAGGTATATGAGTAACCTAATGCTAGTGAATTCTATGATTGTGTTAGATAACATATCACATGAGTAGTATTTTTACATGTAGATAATGTCATGTAGTCATGTATTATGGTTTAGCCTATAGGAAAGATATAGCCTATGGCCTGTGTATGTCTGTTTGACTAGAGAGTCTAGATTAGACTTGTTTAGCCTTGTTTAGACTAGTTTGGGCTAGTTAGACCTAGAATGACTTGTTTGACCTAGTTTGGACTTGTTGGACCTAGTTTGACCATAGTTGACCTAAGTTTGACTTCTTGGTTGACAGAGCTGACCTTGGCCTAGTTTGACCTAGACTCATGTAGATGCATTGTAGCAATCTATTTTCTTATTTTAGACTTGTTGTGACTTGTACTGTTCTATAGGAGACAGACACTACTCCTCGGACAGTATATTCTCTTCAGACACTTGGGAGATCAGGCGAGTACATTCTCTGACCGTTTCATACTTGTCTGGATTTATATTCTTGCTCTAGATTACTGTACTTGATGCTGACACGATCATTATCACGGATTGGTACTATACGGATCTTCTTCTGAGATGTTATCTCCTTGTATTCACTAAATACATATTATGATGTGCGTTTCACTTACATATTGTATTTATTGAATACTCTTATCATTGTACACTCATTGTGCATATTGTACTCTCATTATCACATTGAGCCATTGTACAAGCCATTGTATAAGGTAACGTAACTGAATTGGATCCTTGTGTATTGATTGGGGGAGGAAGAGTAGAAGTGGTTATGTGATCGATCCTATTGTATAAGAAATTGTATATGTCCATTGTACACCCACGTACAAAGGAGTCCCATTTTATTGTATAACCTAACCCGTTTACATAACCATATTGTGCTCTAAATCACATGTTGCTTACAGTTCTTACTTATCATATATAGATATTTTCCATTATCAAATCTCTACTATTTTTTATATATATTCTTCTTTCAGCGTTTCATGTACCTTACTCTATTGCATGCTTTATAATTCCTAACTTGATATGAACTGCGTGAGATGTTTTGTGCTCGCTCCTGTCCTGACTGGACCTGTTGAAAATATTACAGAGGATGAGGATGAGGCCTGCATAGACACCTTCTATGGGACAGCTATAGATGGCTCGTGTGACCCAGATTTCCAGCCTGATCTACTAGCTTAGAGACTGAGGCTCCCTAGTCTAGGATTTTACTATTTCTGTCTTCTGAGATCAGGATTGTATATATATACTCTTTCATATTCAGTATTAGACTTGTATTGAGCTGGATGTTCTATTTTGTATAGCAGTAGACACTTAGACTCTCTCTGATTGTATCATGTGGATCTTTTATTCTAGTATCTATCTATCTATCTATCTTTTATCTTATCATTCTGCCTTATATGTGATTGAGACTGTATATTGCTATGTCACCTCCATTCGGAGGGTATATACTGTACAAGTACCTTTATATTGTTAGATGATTGACCTAGGACAGCGTTCTACCGCCGACGCTGCGGCGTAGGCTGGGCGTTGTTATGTTATCGTACCCTCACAGTGGGTGCGGGTCGTGACACGTTTTTAGTGGTGGCCCATGCAGGTCGAGTTTATATAGTGGTATTCGAACTAGAGTATCACTATAGCCTGCAGTAGGAGTAGAATATTTTGAGGTACTCAATCACATTAGGGAAAGCTCTTAATCTAATTCTTGTTATCAAAATTCTTGCTACTTTAATACTTTCTTTTGAAATAAACTGTCCTCCCTTGATTCATCGTTTCTTTCTCAGCAATTGATATCCTTGTTTGGTCTGTCTTCAAGATGGTGGAGACGTGGTTACAACGTACCATTCATGGGGATACTGTAGAGGGGACTGCTACCTCTCATCCAGTTCAGCAGGGTCGGGAGGCTACAGCTCCTGCCACCTCTGCTCATATTGGGACTTCAGCAGCAGCAGCAGAGGGTATGCCCTCACCAGTTCGGAGGCAGGACCCAGTCATCCCAGAGGTACCATTCCAGCAGCAGCCGCCTACAGGACACATGGACGCGACACAGATGTTTGCATACTTTCAGCAGTTTATGGAGATGCAGCAGACCCGAAAGGAAAGGGGCATGGAGCTGGCCATTACGACAGTCGCAGCTCGATCAGTAGTCCAACAGCCGAAGACACCTGGGATAGAGCAGTTCCAGAAGATGAGCCCCAGAGACTTCCTGGGGACGGAGGGGATTATATATGCTGACGAGTGGATCGAGCATATAGAGGAGATCTTCCGCCTGGCCCGGATACCGGCAGATCTCCAGATAGAGGCAGCAGCTAGCCGGATGCAAGATCTTGCTCGCACCTGGTATCAGTCAGACCCCAGGGTGGGGGTAGCTGGGCAGACTTGGGAGCAGTTTAAGGGCTTCTTCAAGAAGAAGTTCTTCCCAGATTCAGTACTCAGAGCCTTGGAGTCGCAGTTCGAGAGCCTAGTCCAGGGGAGTCTTTCAGTGGAGGAGTACGCAGGGGAGTTTGGCCGCCTCGGCAGGTTCGTAGAGGGCTTGAGCGAGACGACGAAGGCCCAGAGGTTCCGGAAGGGTCTGGTCAAGGAAGTCAAGTCCTTGACCAAGGGCAACAGGGATGCCACTTTTGAGGAGATTTTGACGGGAGCCTTATTGGCAGAGGATGATCTTGAGCTTAGGCTCAAGAGGGGGCGAGACCCAGTTGGGGGCAGCAGCAGTGGAGGACCGACCAAGAGGTCGTACGTTCAGCAGCAGTTTCAGCAGCAGTACCAGCATCCGAGGGCTCAGATACATCAGCTACAGCAGAGGCCTGTTCAGTATCAGGGACAGAGACAGGTGCAGTATCAGCAGGACACCGTGTGCAACTTCTGCAAGAAGCCAGGCCATTGGTGGAACGATTGTAGGAAGAGGCTGGGTATGTGTTTACTTTGCGGTTCAGCAGAGCATCAGTGTAGAGAGTGTCCCAAGAACCCGACACCATTGGCTCAGATAGCACCAGGAGCTAGGGCTCCGGCAGGATAGCAGAGGGGACCACCATTGCAGACTCAGCAGGAGAGGTTCGTACAGCATCAGCAGCAGGCCAGGGGAGGCTAGCCAGGGCGAGCTTTCGCCATGACAGCCGAGGATGCTCAGGCCGTGGGAGATCTAGTTGCAGGTTTCTTTTTTGATTCAAATTCTGTAATTACTACCTTGAAATTCGATTCTCTCTGTTCCTTGTTGGTTGATCAATTCTGTCATGTTGCTTTTGTGTCATGTTTTGATTTTCTTCTGAGATGAATCATATGGGCTAGGTCACCAGTTATGGAATCTAGAATCTTCGATAGTCGTGTTAGCTGGCATAGTGAGGACATATAGTCAGATTTAGGACGTATTTCTCGGGTGTGGGAATTTAAGATTTTCACTGCCAAGCATGCGGCAATGCAAAAATTTTAAATACCATGATTCTAGAGGTATGTGCCTTAGTCGAGGACTCTGTGATTATCGTAGCCATGCTCACTAGCATGACGAAGATTCTGAGTATCATGATTTTGGATAGACGCATATGATTATCTGACGGTATGTTTGAGACTTTGATTGTATGGTGTTTGACCTAGAAGGACTGCTACCATCTTAATTTCGAGGACGAAATTTTTATAAGGTGGGTAGGATTGTAACACCCAGTTTTTCCAAAAGAGGGTAATTTTGAAATTTTATAATTTTAGTCTTTTAATAATGATATTTAAATCATGATGTAATTTTTAGTGATTTTTAATCATTTCAAACTATTTTAAATCATGACTTATGATTTTGGTGTTTCTCTAGTGTAGCCCTAGAGACTACTTGACCAGGAAACTAACCATGACCTTGGGATCCTAACCATGTGAGTAGAGTTTCCATTTAGTACATTTTAGCCTAGAGGGTACTTTGGTAATTTTGGGATTAATTAATTTAATAGAATTTGTTAGAACTTATTGAATGTATGTGAATAATTGCTTAGTAAGTGATGTGATTAGCCTAACCTAGAAGGACCTACCCTAATAGATTGGACTAACCTAGATTAGCCTTGGTTAAGTTGATGGTCATGTTAGCATTGACTAAGGTTGGTTGGCCATGACTTATGACTTGACTAGTCATGACTAGGATTAGTCATAGTCTTGAGTTAGTATAGCTAAAACCTAGAATCCATATGGACCATAGATCCTTAGTGGGAGATTGAGAGCCATAGATTGGGCACTAAACCCTAGGATGGCCAGCCATGTAGTAGTTTTTCCCCCTATATAAGCCTTCATGTTGAACTATTGCCTCTTTTTATCATTCTTGCAAGTCTTGAAGAAAGAGAGGTATAGACTCCTTCCCCAATCCATAGTTCATCCATTTTTGATCCTTTTTAGCCCTAATCTTTTGCAATAGCACCTAACCAATCCCTACTTGCTGTTCTTTTGGAGCAAACCCAACCTTGGAGCAATTTGGGAGCCTACATTGCTAGAGAACCTCTCAGCCTTGGGATATTTCTGGAGGCTAAAAACACACTCAGGTTTAACCCTAAAACCCTACTGAAACTCTAGATTTTATTGCATACTCATGTAACCCTAGGTGTCCACTTCGTCCTGACCAAGTTTGGTGCCATATTGTGTTGGATACGTGTCCGTATCGGACACGTATCAGTCGTGACTGCAAGTGTTGATGTAATGCTCGAATGAATAAATTCCTTGCTATTTTGGAATTCTATTTGAATGGAAATCTTGGTTTTAACATTGCTTAATGATTTTTTAGTCTCTGAGATGATTTTTGTGTCCTTTTGTGTCGTATTTTGGTTGAGGACACGGCCTGTGCACAGCCCACAACTTTCCCCTGCTATTCGAACCTCACTGTGGCCACGACACGGGGTCTTTTGATCTAAAAATTTGTATGGATTGAGGGGCATTGACTGACTTCCTGCTCCCAAAGTTTGGGAGCGTCTCGTGGTCTGTGCGCAGAGAAATCGGGGCCGCACTGGCCGCACGCTGTCGCGCACAGGCGACTGAACACATGCACAGACACGTACGAACACGTGTCCGTATCCTCTGTAGACACATCGTGGACACGTATCAGGCTATCCCACGTGTAGCCCTATCATAGGCGACCACGTGGGTGTGTGCACGTGACACGAAGTGTCGTGTGTCGTGTCCTACACTCGAGTGCATGCGTGCACGACACTGTGCAACACTGAGTGCACCCCACGTGTTTGCAACGTGTTGGACATGTCTGTGTCGTAGTTTTTGGACACGATACGACTCATATGACACGTGTACATGTGTGTCTTGTTTTACCAACTCACCAATTGCGATTTTGTGGGTTATGTAGGTTCGAATTCATGTTAATCTCAAATCTGATACACACTGACACCACCTCACTGTTCAGTTTTTTTCCTTGGGTTTTGAACTATATTTTCTTGGTTTAATGCTGATTAAACGTTTAATTTAGACCCACCTGCATATGTAATAAGTGATGAGTAGGTTAGATTGCAATTTTGATGGTTATTTGATTTCGAAACCATGAATTTCCCTAGGAACCTGACACTTGACTGATACCAGTAGGCTGAATGCGTATTTCTAAATTTTGATTTCATTTTCTTCCTTGCCTTGTGATGTTAACTATTAATTTGGCTCACCCACATAATTGTTAACTAATAGTTAGTTGTTAGACTAGTTTTGATTTTGTTTTTGCAATGGGGTTGTGATTTTGGAGTTTGGTTTGGTTTCCTGTCAATTTAGGAAGACTGAAACCTATGTATATGTTGGGTTGGAGTTCCTCTTACACACACACACATTGTGAATTCCAGTTTTGTTCCTCACTGTATTCCCTCTTTGTTACACACATTTAGTTCAATGTTAGTTTTAAACATGAAAGGATTTGTTTGGGAATTAGTTTTATGAAAACAGTTTACAATATCCTGAGAATGTGAAAACCTGAAAACAACATGAAATATGAGAATGGCATGACCCCATCCTCGATTTTCCTGAAATCTAAATTATTTTTGCATTTGGAATAGGATTCGAATGTGGGGGAATGTGGATAACTGTTGGTCGTTAACCTTGATTTGAGATGATTCAATAGGTGTTGGTTCATTTTAGAAATTCTGAGAAGGGTGTTAACACACACAGACACAAACTAAACTAGAACTGTCTTTGGTTGTTTGAATTCCTGAAACACATGACCACACACATGGTTTCACCTTGTTGCTAATCTGGAATTCCTGAGAATGAATAGCCAATTCATATTTAACTGTTTTGAGATGAGCCTGGGTATTCCTGTCACTTTGAGAAACCCTGAGATTGATTTGGGTTATGAGAGTGTTTGAATTTCATTATGGAGCTGTCAAGCATTGGCTTCCCTTTTCTGAAACATTATTTTTTCCAGCCAATGCTCACTGTTTTGCAGTCCCTATTGGACCACACACACACACACACACACTGTTCAGGCATGCCCTCCCATTTCTTTTCCTGTCATACTGTTTTGTACAGCACCCTATCTCACACACACATTACACTCTCACATCACTCACACCCTACACACACACACATTACTTTTCCCCCTCTCTAAATACTTATGCATATATATTAATGTGTGTATACCTATGCATGTAATGTATATATATATAGGGTAATGTATATCTAAATGTATACATGTATTAAACCTATATCTATATGTATGTATATATATGTGATGTGCCTATACCTGTGTATAGGTATATGAGTAACCTAATGCTAGTGAATTCTATGATTGTGTTAGATAACATATCACATGAGTAGTATTTTTAGATGTAGATAATGTCATGTAGTCGTGTATTATGGTTTAGCCTATAGGCATGATATAGCCTATGGCCTGTGTATGTCTGTTTGACTAGAGAGTCTAGATTAGACTTGTTTAGCCTTGTTTAGACTAGTTTGGGCTATTTAGACCTAGAATGACTTGTTTGACCTAGTTTGGACTTGTTGGACCTAGTTTGACCATAGTTGACCTAAGTTTGACTTCTTGGTTGACAGAGCTGACCTTGGCCTAGTTTGACCTAGACTCATGTAGATGCATTATAGCAGTCTATTTTCTTATTTTAGACTTGTTGTGACTTGTACTGTTCTATAGGAGACAGACACCACTCCTCGGACAGTATATTCTCTTCAGAAACTCGGAAGATCAGGCGAGTACATTCTCTGACCGTTTCATACTTGTCTGGATTTATATTCTTGCTCTAGATTACTGTACTTGATGCTGACACGATCATTATCACAGATTGGTACTATACGGATCTTCTTCTGAGATGTTATCTCCTTGTATTCACTAAATACATATTGTGATGTGCTTTCACTTACATATTGTATTTATTGAATACTCTTATCATTGTACCCTCATTGTGCATATTGTACTCTCATTATCACATTGAGCCATTGTACAAGCCATTGTATAAGGTAACGTAACTGAATTGGATCCTTGTGTATTGATTAGGGGAGGGAGAGTAGAAGTGGTTATGTGATCAATCCAATTGTATAAGAAATTATATATGTCCATTGTACACCCACGTACAAAGGAGTCCCATTTTATTGTATAACCTAACCCGTTTACATAACCATATTGTGCTCTAAATCACATGTTGCTTACAGTTCTTACTTATCATATATAGATATTTCCCATTATCATATCTCTACTATTTTTCATATACATTCTTCTTTCAGCATTTCATGTACCTTACTCTATTGCATGCTTTATAATTCCTAACTTGATATGAACTGCGTGAGATGTTTTGTGGTCGCTCCTGTCCTGACTGGACCTGTTGAAAATATTACAGAGGATGAGGATGAGGCCTGCATAGACACCTTCTATGGGACAGCTGTAGATGGCTCGTGTGACCCAGATTTCCAGCCTGATCTACTAGCTTAGAGACTGAGGCTCCCTAGTCTAGGATTTTACTATTTCTGTCTTCTGAGATCAGGATTGTATATATATACTCTTTCATATTCAGTATTAGACTTGTATTGAGCTGGATGTTCTATTTTGTATAGCAGTAGACACTTAGACTCTCTCTGATTGTATCATGTGGATCTTTTATTCCAGTATCTATCTATCTATCTTTTATCTTATCATTCTGCCTTAGTTGTGATTGAGACTGTAAATTGCTATGTCACCTCCATTCGGAGGGTATATACTGTACAGGTACCTTTATATTGTTAGATGATTAACCTAGGACAGTGTTCTACCGTCGACACTGCGGCGTAGGCTGGGCGTTGTTACGTTCTCGTACCCTCACAGTGGGTGCGGGTCGTGACAGTTTCACTACAAGAAATATGGGTGTTTTACAACGGTCAAAAACCATTGCAAAATTAATATAAACTGTTGTGAAATCAATTTGCAACGGTTATTGTAACCATTGTCATAGTGAGCGTTGCAGATTTCTCTTGCGACGGTTATCGAAGATATTTGCAACAGTTCAATAAATAGTTACAAATAACGTATTATGCAACGGGTCTGGCATTAATGCGCAACTGTTGTATGGTGTTGTTAAAAATATATTTGGTAACGATTAATAAATCGTTATAGCTATTGACTAAAGCACGACGGTTACTAACTGTTGCCTAAATATTTTATGCAATAAGTAAAAACCGTTACGGGGATTAGACAACAGTTAAAAACCATGGCACATAAATCTTTAAGACAACGATTAAGTAATGGTTGCGAAAAGAATAAGCAACGATGTAAAAAACTGTTGCAAAAATAATAAATGTTCAACGATTTCGAGCAGGCTTTTGCAACGAGTTTAGTTTGTATGGCAACAATTCTATTCAAGTAATCTACAACGGTTTTAGAAACCCTTGAGAATAGAAATAAATTGACAACGATTATAGAAGGATATTGCAACGTTTTGTAGGCATTTGAAATATTGGTTTCTTGCAACACTTGCAAAACCCTTACAATTAATTTTTATTTATTTTTTAGAAATAATATTTGATCAATATTTCTCTCAATATACATTAGATGCATCAACCTGTAAAAATAAATATAAATAATATTACTATTAATCAAACCATCATTGATCCAAAATGGATGTGATTCATCATTCTCATAATATAAACTATACTTCACTCGACAGAGAAACATCAACCATGAATACAACAATATTTAAGACAAATTATGTAGCTTTATTTAATTCAAAGGGCTTACAAACAAAACTTAATTCAAAATCCAACAGTATTTAAGACATAAATTATCTAGCTTTCTGAAATTCAAAGTGCTTACAAAAAAAACTCAATCCAAAACCTCATAAGGATAGATCGGTGAAATAATTCTATAGACTAATCAAAAATTTAAATCTCTTCATGTCCATCTTCATCTTTACCATCCTCATCTTCGTTAAACTACAAACAAAAAATAATAATATCCATTAGTAGTTAATACTTAACTTCATAAAATTTATTTGTTGATAAGGATCGACTAATCACCTGACCGTTGACACGAGGTGCACTTGATTCATCTTGATGTGAGCCCCCATTATCTAAAGGAGGCAAAATCAAACCGGAAGGTAGTTGAGCATTAGGATAAGCTGCTACCAGGTTTGTTATAAAAGTTTGCAATTTATAACCATTGCTTCATACTTCTCTTGCATCTCTACTACCCTTTTTTTCCCTTATAGCTAAGTTTTCGAGCACTTGTGCTGATACAGAACTTGTTGATTTTTTTTCTTTAAATCAGAAGGTGCTACGCCTTTACCATAGAGAGGCACACATCCAGGATGCTCTTTAAAAACTTTCTTTAAAAAAATTTCTCTCGCAATATTACTTTCGGGAGTATCAGAAACTTGAGATGTCAAACTTTCAAGTTCAATCTAAATATACAATTAGGCATAAAATAAGTAAACATATTATTAGAATAAAAAGAAGCTGGTAAATAATACATGTTACAGTAAAGCATGAGATGTTAAACTTATATTTGGGACAAAAATAATACACTTTCTCAGCCTTAATTGAAAATGTTGATGACCAAGTAAATTCTAGCTCTGCATTTTAAAATTAACAAAATAAGACTACATATATATTAATAATGCAGGAACAAACACACAACCTCTAAACCCCTGAAGTAATTTATGGTATTAATAAATTTGGGCCAAATCCAAACTTCTAACAAGGATCTTAATAAAAAATATTGATGGAACTGCGGACAACGTATAATAATAAACGTAAACATGGTTTATATTACTTATAGATCATTACCACCATTGATACGATATATACATTTTGAAATATATATATATATATATATATATATATATATATATATATATTATATATATATATATACGCACATGCGCGCGTTTACAATAGAACTTACTATTGCCTATATTTAATCATGTTTTGGACAGTGTTTTGGCCGAAAGTAAAAAAAAAGATAAATTGGGTGTGGTGAATCAGTTCAGAGCAGAATTGGGGAGTCTTTGCAGAAAAATAGGCGGACCACTACAGTTTCTGCAGTCTAGGGACTGAAAGTCGATAGGTAGTTCCCTGTATGTATCAACAGGACGGGCAGTGTGTGCAACTGCAGAGTAGCAGTAGAATCGAACTACAGTTGTATGTTGGACAGTAGAAGATAATAATAATTCAAGAACTCTTTATTTAGAAGGAAGTCTAATTGGGTTTCTGACCATATAATAATTCGATTTTGTGCATAATTTGACAAAAGTTACAAATATATGATATAATGAAGATACACCTGAAGATATTTTTCATACAATAGTGCAAATTTCACAGTAACTTCAAGAACTCTAAGGATAAATAAAAAAGCTAATTAACAACATATTATTGTGGAAATCCCTGAGTACTTGTAATACTTACTTTTATATGAAGTGTTCCTAATCTGTTTCCAAGCCAATAATGCCCTGCATAATAAAATATAAAAAGTCATTTTAGAAATATTTGAAAATATTAGATATCCAACAATGAGTATGTGATAATTAATATATTACCATCAATCATATAAATGATGTCTCACAAAATAAATATTCTGCAAAATGATGTGGTAGATTTTATTTGAAAAGAATAAATGAGATAAAGGGGTTCTAATAACAACATGGAAAAGCTTGATACATTCTGCAACTAGTAAGCACTTGATACGAATTGATTGTGATTAATAAAAAATGAGAATGGCAATCTAGTCCCATTAACTTCATCATATATAAAAGCTTTAGACTGTAATACCCGTAGTTCGTATTAAGTATTTTGGAATATGTGTACGTATTTTGACTCATATTGCATGTCTTATTTCATGGTTTATTTTGGCATTTCGGTTTGCTTGGTCCGGTTCGGTTGCTTGGTTTAACTTGGTTCGATTTTTGCATGTGGACCAACCCCTACCAACCACCATCCCCTCCATTTATTAACCCACCAACCCATTCTCTCTCTTTATTTACTCTTCTCCTTCCTCCATTAACTCTCTCCACCGACCAGAGAGAGGCTTAGGCAAGTACAACTTGCTTCATGGAGGAACTCAGATTTTGTTGTTCTATTGTCTTCCTCATGAGATTCTAAGTCACTTTAGTATTTAGCATTTTCGAATTCCATGGCTCATTTCATGTAGATCTAAGTTTTAGCATTTTGATCTTCATGGTTTTGATCTTCTAAAACCGGGTTGTTTCCGAAATGGAGATTTCCATGTAGTAAGGATTTCGATTTCACGCAAGTTTGGCTCTGGAATGGTTGGATTTCATCGAGACTTGACCGAGATGGGGCTTGCTTGAGTTCGTGAGCTTTTACGCCTACTTGTCTTGGCCAGGGGGAGAAGATGAAGTTTTATGCACACGTTCTAACGTGTTAGCGTAGTGTTTAGCCTTTACGCCCACGTTTTACGTGACAGCGTATTATTCAACCTTTTACGCACACGCATTTGCATGCCAGCGTACTCCGTTCTACGCCGAGTTTATTTGAATTTTACGCTCGGGGCCCTCCCGCTCGCGTAAAATTGTGCTCACGTAAAACCCTGGCTCGAGCAGACTCTCGCGTGCATAAAGTCTTGCTCGAGTGTTTCCTCACATAGAGCTTGCTCGCGTAGAGTTACACTCGCGTAGAGCCTCTCTTGCCTACGGCTCGCTAGTGTAAAGCCCTGGCTCGCGTAAAACTACACCCGCATGTACCCTTGCTCGCGTAGAGCTATCTCACCTTGCTCTTGCTAGCATAAGCCACTTTACGCTTGAGGCCCCTTGGCCTAGCGTAGAGGTACGTGCGTAAAGACTTTGAGTCCCTATGGCGTACACCTTTACCCTTCTATATCCTTACGCCTTTTGTCATGAACTTGATAATCACGAATTATTTAATATGTTTGAAATGATAATTGTACACGATATGGTATAAAGTAGACATGACATAACATGATATGACAAGAAAGCATGATGGGAACTATTGAAAGCTGTTGCGATGGCTAGTATGGCATGATAAGAATAAATGGCCTGGACACCGTGGACGATTGTGTTTGTACAAGTGAACCAGTATGGTCTTACATCATGTCTATGGCAGGGAACCCTGAGTACCATGGTCAGGGGTACCTACTTAAACTGATTAAGGCTAATAACTAGAATAATCCAGTAGTCATAAAGAGATTTCCCAGCTACAGGCAATCCCGTTATCTGGATGCCCCATCATGAGATCTGTAGCCTGCCGTCGAGTATGGCACATTTCCAGCACACTGTCATGTGTTGCACCCTTCAAGCTACCTAAGGGTACATGTTTTCCTTGGACAATGTACTCACATGAATCCAACCCCTAATTTGCATCCGGATAACCTGGATGGTCTGCAGGGCTTCTGGCGGTGGAATAATCTCATTACATCTTGTTAGTAATTAGGCCTGTGATAACCCTAGTTAGTTAAAGTATCAAGCCATACTCATTGCTTAGCCGTTATCTGATTGGATGGAGTCTAAACCAGTCTAGTCTTGTCCTGATCCTGTACAAGATTGTGACATGACCTAAATGCTTATGCTTTACTTTATCGATAAATGGTGGGAAACCAAGTTCCGTTCAGATAAAGGGTTACAACCCCGGTCCTTTTTTGGTTTAAGGGTTGTAACTTGGTTATCTGAATAGTCCCATGGTTATCTTATCGTATATCATCATGATTGACCATATCTCCAGTTTTATTTTATTTTATTAATATGTTTTGTGCTAATTACTGGTTTTAGTTCTTAAGTGAAGCCTCCTTTGTGGCACTTGCTCTTTCTGGGATCTGACCCAGCTGGTTTTGTATGACCGGATATCGGAGTAGCACCAGAGGATCTCCCTGTCTTCCAGCCAGATGGTGACCACCAGACGTAACCTTGGCAACGAGTGGGTTTTATTTTGCTCTTCCAGTCTATTGTAAATAATATTCTTTTAAGGCGTTTAGCCGACGAGCACGTGTTAGCTCGATTACACCTTTACTTACTGTCTGTCTACGGGCTGTAGCATGATTAACAAATCCTAGGGTTGATCATGTATGACTGAACTCTTGCTAGTCTTCATATTTTGTACGACTAGCTTCATGATCATCCAAATATGTAATGTATAGACGCCTTACTATTGTATGTTTGGTGCTCTGACATCTTGTAACTGCTATTACTTGTTTGAGATTGAGACAATAGGCTTGTTCATGACCATAAGAGACCGATGGCTACACCTTGTAGTTAAACCCTCATGTATCTAGACAGCCGTGACCGTATAGCGAGGTGGGTTACACTTCAATATACGTAGCTGGCTATGTCCGCCCCCGCTCTCCAGTATTTTGGTTCTGGGGCGTTACATAGACAAAAAATAGTGTATGATGAAGTGGATAGCTTACTCCAAGTAAATGGCAAAGAGGCATGGCTATAAATGACAAAGAGGCACGACCAAATCCACATAATCTAAAGACTTACCGACGATAGCAATAAGAGCTCTATGCTAAGACGGAAATCTCTACACCTGCTAGAAGATGTAAAGTACAAATCTGGCTAGATATAAGTATCATTTATCCTTGGTTACTCAGGATGAGAGAGTAAAATTGGACTTCCACATCAACATAGATGAAACCATGAAAGTGTAATACAATATGGAAAGAATTCAAGATTGGAAGATCCATAAAATATTAAGGAAAAATAGTACAAAAATAATTATTATCATACCAATGACTGCATTAGTAGTGCAGTAGCAACCATGATGAAACCTCTGTTATAAACAACCATGATGAAACCTTCTAGCCAAAGAGTTGTATATAAAGGATGCGAAAATGGATGGGCCACTCTGGGCTTTAAAGGGCATGATACTGAATGATAAATCTGGCATATATTGCAGGAACAACATGTTAAGGTCTGTT
Source organism: Iris pallida (assembly GCA_029216955.1). Taxonomy (NCBI): domain Eukaryota; kingdom Viridiplantae; phylum Streptophyta; class Magnoliopsida; order Asparagales; family Iridaceae; genus Iris; species Iris pallida. The sequence continues at coordinate 6,344 of JANAVB010020093.1, read as the reverse complement.
TAAATCGAGCTACTGCTCTGTATCCCAATATTTGGACATCCAGTTGTAATCCAAATCAAATCATCAGAGAAATGATTGAAACTTTGAAAAATAAGGGAAAATATGAGTGCTTGGACTTCATTTGCCAACACCATGAATTCTTTGGTTGGAGGTCTAGGTGACTTACTCTATTTTACTTGGCATTATCCAGAAAGTGAAGTAAAAGGATATGGAGTTAACTGTATGCTAATGAACATGAAAGATTGTGATAGATAATTGACCATCATAATTGTATATCGGCCGTAATGATGAAATGGATAGAGGAAAAGTAGTACTTCATTCTGATAGGCAAGCAAGAAAGAGAAGAACCTAGGAGGGAACCAACCCCTACAATTTGCTTTTACTACTTTTGGGCAAGGCAACAAACTTTGTAATGAATCTAATGATTAGAGAGAACTGGAAATTTACTATTCTCCTGGCCTCTCTTCTCGTTGAATATGTTCTCTTAACAATACAACGAAAGTTCAGGTTATAATTTTGCTTCCTTTCCACTCTAAACTTGTAATTTTGTACAGGAAGAGAAGCACACATAGTGAAAATATGGCCCATAGTGTTACCAGTCTAGGCGTCAGTAGAATGGAAACATTAAACTAAAAAATTGCAAATGCTTAGAAGATTGCCACATTGCATTCACATTTAGTGAATTCATCAATGCAATGCCTACAAGACAGACTTTAGAAGCTATAGTCTATGAACCCTGTTAATGGTCCAAATCTAAACGGGTCTACACTCTATGGAACCTGATCTTGATTAGTGTACCATCCAAAAAAAACTGATACAAAAGAATCAAAACAGGTCCATACTCTACAGAATCTAAAAACTGATATAAAGAACTGATCATCTTTAAGAAAACTGATACAAAAAAGGATTCATCATTAAAAAGTCTATAAGAACTGATACAAAGAACCATCTAGGAAATAATAATTATCAAAGGTTCCATAACATTTGTGATTGTGAAATAAGAATGATACAAAGACTAATACAAATAAGACTAATTCATCTAGAAAAAGTCACAGTTATCAATATCCAAATTCTCTCTCCATAATAAAACTGATACAAAGAACCATCTTTATTATACTTTATTGTACTTAATAAAACTGATACATGTTTGAGCTAATAAGACTAATACAAAGAACCATATAGGAACATCTTTCATGTACTTTCTTCACCAATGTTTATTGCATTATTCGTATTTGGCTCGCTTGGCTCACCTAACCAATTATCAATATCCATGTCATCGTTAAATGGCTCAACGTCCATATCATAATAGTCTCTAGGTACTGCTTTTATTAGGCTATACCAGTCATGCTTAATAGGGTCTTGCACATAAAAATCTTGATGCACTTGAGTTGCTAACACAAAAGGATCATTCTTATATATTAATTTTCTAAAATTAATCATTGGAAGTTTATACTCATCTAGCCTCCATTGGAACCAATTGCATTCAAACATCACAAAACTTAGATGTCCATAATAGTCTAACTCAATAATCTGTTTCACCATTCCATAATAAGTAACCTCACTGACAACTGGATTTCGATCTTTGTTACTTGCAAAGCTTGAAGTGCATGCAGTAACGACTACCACACAATTCTGAGTTCGTTTTCCCATATCACGATCTAGAGTGCGGAACCTATAACCATGTACAATATAACCCCTAAATCTTTTTGAAGCATAATTTGGGCCATGCGACAACCATTTTATTTCTTCGGACACTTGCTCATTTCCTACACATTCTGCAAACCACTCATGAAATTATTTGCTATTATCATGTGCAGAAGCCCATTCCCTTGATCTTTTACGAGATCTTTGACCCTCCATAATCTCTGAATGTTCTCTACATATAAAAAACAAATCTTTAAGGTAAATATAATAAAATATATAAAGTAATTAATGGTAATCTAGATTCTTGCATAATGTCTTACTCGAGATATGCGCTGATCTTGGTGGTGTTGAACAATACATATCGATGTGCTTGAACCCAAGCGGTCTCGGTTAGTACAAACATTTCACCATTCCCTAAAGGTCGACCATATGTTGTAAGAACGGATGAAACTTGTACTTCAGAACCAACATTTTCTGAGTTCTGAGATAGTCTATTAAATTGTGTATCAACACTCTCATGAAGATATCTAGAACAAAAGTCAAGCACTCTTTGGCTATGTAACCCTCTGTTATAGAGCCTTCTGGATGGCTTCTATTTTGAACATACGATTTAAGAACGCCAAGGTACCTAGTAATAAGAAAAAGTTAACATAAATAGTTGTAACTTAATCTAGAAATGTACCAAATTTAGTATTTATACATACCTTTCAATAGGATACATCCAACGATATGGAACAGGTCCTCCGATCCTAACCTCGTGTGCTAGATGAATTGGCAAATGCATCATAATATCGAAAAAAGATGAAAGAAAAATCATTTCCAATCTGCAAAGTGTTTCTGTAATTTCACCTTCTAGCTCGTATAGATCGTCCAAGTCAATGACCTTTGCACATAGACGTCTAAAAAAGTCTCCTAATTTAATTAATGGTTCTGTAATATTGGTAGGCAAAGATCTTCGTACAGCAAGTTGAAGCAAATAATGAAGAATAAAATGGCAATCATGACTTTTTAGCCCAGATATTTTATACCCCTTGAGTTGCACACAACGAGAAATGTTTGATGCATACCCATCAGGAACCCTCACTCCTTTTAACACCTTACAAAAAATTTCTTTTTGTTTTGACACCAAAGAGAAACTGGCAGCAGGCAAATATTTGTTATTAGATGCATCCTCTCTTATGTGAAGTTCAGGCCTAACACCAATATCCTCTAAGTCAAGACGACCTTTCATATGATCTTTTGATTTTCCTTGCATATTTAAAAGTGTTCCAAGAACCTTATCACATACGTTTTTCTCAATATGCATCACATCGAGATTGTGACGCAATATATTGAATTTCCAATACGGTAACAAAAAGAAAATGCTCTTTTTCTTCCATGGACCACCATCTTTGTCTTTTTTCTTTGATTGAGTCTTCCCAAACTTATTTTCCATGTCCCCCACCTGCTCTAAAATGTGTGTCCCAGATAACAAAGCCGGTGCACCATCCAGTTCCTTTCCCCCATAGAATGACTTCGTATCATGGCGCCATTTGTGGTTTGAGTCAAGAAATCTACGATTTCCATGATAGCAAATTTTTTGCTATTACGTAGATAGATAGATTTAGTATCATAACAACATACAGGACATGCCAATCTCCCTTTCGTGCTCCACCCTGATAACATGGCATATGCAGGAAAGTCATTGATTGTCCATAATAGTGCAGCACGCATCATAAAATTTTCATGCCTTGATGCATCATAAGTCTTGATCCCAACATCCCAAAGATCCTTTAACTCATCTATTAGTGGTTGCAAGTAGACATCAATGTCATTCCCTGGGATTCTTTCCCAGGAATAAGTGCCATCATAAAATTTGGAGGTTTCATACACATCCAAGGGGCAAATTGTATGGCATCAACACAACAGGCCACACTATATTGAATGTTCATTGTCCTAAATGGATTAAAACCGTCACTGGATAAACCAAGCCTTACATTACGAGTGTCGCATGCAAAACTAGGATCAAGTCTAAAGCCTTCCAAGCTTCTGAATCTGCTGGATGCCTTAACTTATCATCCTTATTACGACCCTCATCATGCCACCTCATAGATGCAGCTATTTTTGAACACATAAAGACGCTGGAGTCTTGTTGTCACTGGAAAATGATGTAATTTTTTTTGGAATTCTTTTTCCAGCAGGTAATGAAACATTGTTAGGTGTTGTAGGATTTTATCAACATTTTTTGAGTTTTTGTCCTCATTTGTGACCCACCACAAGCACCACAATGATGGCAAATATCTGCATTTGCATATTCTTTCCAAAACAGCATACAATCATTTCTACAAGCATCAATTTTATTGCAGCCAAGTCCCAACCCTCGCATAAGGCTTCGAGTCTCATTAAAACTTTTGGGAATTGACTTCAACTGTGGAAATGTAAATTTTAAAATCTCTAGAATTGCAGTAAAACCAGCATTGGTAATACCATGAAGACATTTTGCAAGAAACATCCGGACAATGAAACTAAGTTTACTAATTGGGGCTCCAGGATAGAGATCTTGTTTACAGTCTTCCAACAACTGATACAATCTCTCTAAATCAGTTTCAATTCCTTCTCTGCACTCATCATTATTTGCATTCTCTTCCTCCTCAAGATGTTCAAAAATAAAAGGATGGGCATCATATAATAACCCTTCAATATCGTCATGCAAATGTGGCATGCCTTCCCTCGTGTCATGAAAATCGACATTGGAATGTGTGAAACTCTCACCATGAAGATTCCAATTGGAATATGATGGGTCAATACCTTTGATGATCATATGATTATATACCTCTTCGGTTTTTCCATACACAATTATTGCAATTTACACAAGGGCACAAAATCTTTCCTCCTTGTGCTGCATTATCAAATGCAAATTTAAGAAATTCTATTACTCCATCTTTATACAAACTCCCAGTTCTATCACAATGGATCCAACTTTTGTCCATATTGATCTACTTAAACAACTGTGGAAGGAAAGAAAAGTACAATTAAATGACTAATAAAGTTCAATAAAATATAATAATGCACAACTACAAGAAATAAGCTAAAAGATAATTCCATGTCTCATTGTCTAGTTCACACTTTTCGTATATATTTACATTTTACAAATTGGAACCAGTTATTTCGTAGATATTCTTTTGGTAATATATGTAACATAGAATGTTATGAGTTATCTCAGTGGAAATACACTAATGATGAATGAAATTCACAACCAATGACATATTAATCATATCCGTAGACACAAACTTATCATTGACAAAAGATACAACGAAGGCAATTTTTACACAATAACATTAGAGTAGGTAACTTTCATCAAAAACCTAAGAGTAGGTAATTAGAGTAGGAAACTATAGAATAACATCAAAGTAGAAAACTATACAATATTAGTTGCATTTTCATCAGCAAACATGAGAGTCGGTAATTTTTACACAACAAAATCAGAGGCTTTCAACATGGAGTTGCATTTTTCGTTGCTTTGTTATGATTTTTTTTACTTTCCGACAAGTTTTAAAAAGGGCCTTTTTCAAGTATTTCGAACTTATACTGAAGTATAATTATCATAAAGTTGAAGGTATAAATTGTTTGTTATAAATTCATATATGTATATATTTGATATTCAAAATTATTTTTTTTTCTAAAATATTCATGATCCAGGTCGTATCCGTGTCCATCCAAGTATGTGTCCGCGTCTAGATACATGTCCGTGTCCAGATCCATGTCTGTGTCAAAATAGAATAACGGAAAAAATGTAGTGATGGAATTTAAATTCAAACTTAATGGCTTTTTTTTACTTATCACAAGGGCTGAATGTAGCAATCATCATTTCATTTAGGAATTTTATCAAACATATAAAACTCAAAAGGAAACCTCCAAACCCATATTTTTAACTCCAAACGAAAAATTATTAAGTTGAAACAGAACTTTAAATTCGATCTGAAATAAAATTTTAGATAGAACATACAAGGAACAAGGACTGTCTACAACGGTGGCTCAACTTCGTAGCGGGGATGACCAAGCCGAGTTCGTCGGAGGACCTTCGGATTCACAATATTTTCACAAATATTGTTAAAATTCTGAAAACTCAAATATTTTCCAAATAATTCTAAAAACCATAAGTCCTAAATAAATAGATAAATATTGAAAGAAAAAAAATCTAACCGAAGGTCTTCCGTTAGAGAGCACCTTGAGAATAGTCAGCCCTTCTGCATCAGTAAAATCCTTCCAATGTGGGAAAACCAAAATAATATAGATGGATCCCAATTATTTTTCCGTTTCTTTTCTCCCGCGCGCTTCTTTCCCATTCTCTCCCGGCTCTCTTCCGTACCCCTTCCTTACGTGAGAGAGAGAGATATAAGTGTTATAATTGATATTAATTTTGATACATATAAGATATATTTGATATATTATATATGCGTGTGTGTTATAATATATTATAATATATTATATATATATCTAATATATATATATATATAATATTATATATATATATATATATATATATATATATATATTATAGTATATATTATATTATTATATTATATATAGTATATATATATATATTATATAATATTATATTAGATATATATATATATATAGATATATATAATATATATATAAAAAAAATATAATATATATAATATATATATAATATATAATATAATAATAATATATATATA
>JANAVB010020092.1:0-50760 GCA_029216955.1 Iris pallida | reverse complement strand
GTGTTGCTTGAACGCGTTGAGGCTCGGAAATACCGAAGCGTATTGAAGCGTGCGATCGCTTGACGCTTGGACTCGCGACAGGATTGATGCGGCCGAGATATAGAAGGCATGATGTATGGAACGGTGAAATCCTTTGTGGGCAAGAGAGAACCTGAGTGTTGTAGCCAATCTGGCATATATTGTTAGGCTATCGAAAGCCTTGTAATCTGATTTCGAATATCAATAAAGAGATTTGTTTCGTATACTCTGTTTTCCTTTCGTTGTGAATATCAACTCAAAAGATAACCATTTGAGAACTTGTCATCTTGCCTTGCACGAGCGCAACTCCAGGCTCGTGCGGCATCACGCCCCAGCGAGGACGATGATTCGGGTGATTCCGGGTCGGGGCGTGACAAATTGGTATCAGTTTAGGAAATAATTAACGAATAAAAATTATGATAATAATAATAAATTAATACCATCATTATATACTATATATATACCCAATATACATTACATTAAACAATTATACATTTATTATACAAATATACATTATATAACAAATGTACATTTATATATAAAAAACTAATATAATTATAAATTATAATAAGATTATTCATACTTATCTTTTTAATAGGAATGGCAAGATGTGTTCATTCCCATGGAAAAGAATATGAAGTGGATTCATAGGAATACAAACCATCATCCAAAATATTAATTTCAAACATACAAATTCAAATTATAGTTCAATTATACAAATTCAAATTATAGTTCAATTATACAAATTTTTATACAAATAATATTATAAAATATTTTAGTTAAAAAAATTGTTTGGTAAGATTATTCATACTTATCTTTTTAATAGGAATGGCAAGATGTGTTCATTTCCCATGGAAAAGAATATGAAGTGGATTCATAGGAATACAAACCATCATCCAAAATTCGATTCTGTTGCAGAGTTCTGGAAGATCTCTACCCCCTACGTGTGCTCTTGATACACCGGGTTATTGCATACATTGAGGAGGCTGCTACCCCCAGATGAACACCAATATATCCTTTTGTCCCCACTAAATATATACACACTGCCTCAATGTATCTATCCCACTGACTTGAGCCTCATTCTCAACTTGGTTATCCCGTACCTGGCTCTTCACATTTTGTTCAAAAAATTTCCATCACCCTAGCTATATAGCCCACCACCACCACTACCAAGACAAAAATCCTAACACTATCCAAACCATAACCTAACCTAACCTAGCACAACCTAATCCCGCCGCCGCTTAGATCCACCCGCTTCTATGTTCCGCCTTCTTTCCTAATGCCTGTCGTTGCCACTTGCTACCTTCGGCTACGGTCAATTTGCACTTCCAGTTGCCTAAGACCATATCTGTCTCGCTAGAGCTTCCATCACAATTCTAGTCGCTTAATACCTGATCTGCCTCACTAGCTTGCAACGCCTCCAAGACATTGTGAGATCCTTGTTATTGCTACCTTAACGTCACCAGATCCTCATCGGGCTGCCTCAGCATCCAGATCGGCCTCGTCCAGAATGTCTCAAGCACCACCATATCTGAGTTTGATCTCTGCTGTGACCTCATATGCTCTCCAATGCTTGATGGTAGGGGTGTGCATCGATCGTTGGTCGACCTATTTGTTCACAACCGAAGTCGAACCAAACTTAATCGGTTTGAAAATAATCAAAACCGAACCAAACCAACCAATTGGTCGGTTCGATTTTGAAACCGACCGACTTGGTTCGGTTTGGCTCGGTTCGGTTGATCGGTTTTGATAGTTCGGTTGATCGGTTTTGACAAGTCAAATTTTTTTAGAAAAATAAACCACAACTGAATTACTGATCTTAGAAAAAGCCAGCATAGAATATAGTATAAACTGAAGCCAGAGAGACTCGAAACTCCAAAGTCCATGGAACATACAGCTTCAACATATACTAATATAGATTGAGACTCCAAAGTCTAAAGTCCATAGAACATAGTATAAACTGATCTCAGAAAAAGCTAGCATACTAACCAAGTGAAGCTAAAGATTGAAACTCCAAAGTCCAAATAGCAAATATACTAACATAGAACATACCGCTTCAACATATACCCAGAATTGAGTCTCAAACATACAGCTTCAACATATACCCAAAGTCCAAATAGTAATTGTTACTATGTTCAACATATTGATGCTACAGAAGTTAGGAGAGTCCAAATGTAGAATACAACATATTGGCATATTGCTCAAACATATTGACAGATTGCTGCTACATAAGTAGAGAGATTCCAAACATAGAACACAAAGAAGTGAAGAACAATGCTACAAAAATTTGGAGGCTCTCGTTACTATTCTTTTTGTCAAAAACTCAAGTCCCTCGAACCTGGAAGACAAGAACAAGTCATCAAAGAAAGTTACTAATGCAGACAGGTACAGAAAAATATATGGTAACAAATATGCCAGTTTGTCCAGATTTAGGGGTACCATTTTGTCCAGATTTCTAATTCATGCATGAACTGAATATGTAGACAAATACGAAACAGTGTGTAAAATAAAATGGCTTGTAGTCTATAAATACCTAAAGTAAACTGACTCAGTGTTGTACAATTAATTGATATGGACTGGGAAATGCTCTCAAACAAATATGTCAGTTGACTAACCATGTAGAATGTAGATTGTAGACTCAGCAAGTTGCACCAATCAATTCTCATCAAAGGTGTTCTCTGAAACACCACCTAAAACATCTATAAGAGAGTAAAACAATAATAACAAACCGTTAAAGATTTAAAAGTATTAACTATCAAGAACAATAACTACCAACAAACCAACAAAAATAGTTATTATAGTTCTTATTACCTGCTTCAATGTCTTCAATATCGTCCACTAAATTTTGAAGATTATTTTTCACTTTTGAACGTAACCAATTTTGAGTGCAAATGAGGGCTTGTACTGTTGTTGGAGACAAAGAACTCCAATATGGATCAGGGACACGACCACCAGTATTAAAAGTCGACTCAGGAGCTACTGTAAAACATGTATAGCCAATATATCTTTAGCAATATATGATAAAATCATGTATTTATTTGAATTTTTCTTCCAATATTCAAAGATGTCAAAGCAAGGTTTTCATACGATTCCATCAAATATTGATCAACTTCTTTTGTATTCCCCAATAACTTTTTTTTTCTTTTTCTTGAGATAGAGAAAATTATTGTCCTACTAACATCACCATTCTCATCATCAAACGTTGATTGACGTTGCCTCATATGGAAGCTCATCACTTCTACTTTTAGGAGAGAGCAATCTGTATTCATTATACAATTCATGTAAAAAATTCTTTACCTTCTCTGTCAATTCCCTACCCATGTATTCACCACATAATTCCCCAAAACAAAATTCAAGACTATAGAGGCTAAAGATAAAACTGTGCCACCCATTAAAGTGTTCGATCAACAAATGGCGCTTTAAAAATTATATTGTGCCAAACAATCAAGTTGCACAACATCAGGTTGCGCCCACGCCAGGTTGCGCTGGAGTCAGGTTGTACGAGCGACACGTGGCACACTTCCTCGAGAAGCTGTAACAGCATCATCATTTCCTGACAAATGACAGCACGGAGATTAAGGAAAATCCATTCGAATCTCGTGCAACGCGGCACTCGAGAAGATTTTGTCAGCATATAATTAATGCTGACAGCTGGTTTGCGTAAGTCACTGTGCGACGTGAGGATTAATTAGTACAGCACAGCCTAGTCAAAGGCGCTAGAGTTGAGTTGCGCCTATGTGCAGCCTGACAAATTGGCGCCACTTAATCAACTCCTATTTTAAAACAAGGTGACGTGGTGCACAAAGCCATCAAATTCGTAGAGCGTGCCCACTACACTGCCCACGACCACGCGCATCTTAATCAAATAATGCCATACGTGTACAGCAGTTGGTACAAACCGCTTGCACAGGTTGTTACGTTGTGCCCACGCATAACCTGATGAAGCACGTGCAAGGTGATCAAATGCTGTTTAGGACAGAGTGACGTGACGTACAAGACACTAACTTCGTAGAATGTGTCCACTACACTGCTCACGACCAAGCGTATCTCAATCAAATAATGCTACGCGTCCACAGCGGTTAGTACAACCGTTTGTGCAAGTGAACATGAGGTGCATAACCTGAAGCGCGTGCAATCCAGAATAACTGCTAAACAGTTATTTCGAGAACTCTATAAATAGAATTTCAAATTAGTCTCAAAGCATCAAGAGTGATCATAATCTTCTACTAAAGTGTTGTTGCATTCTCCAGAAGCTCGTGTCTTCGATATCACATCGTCCAAGGGATAAAGTGATCCTCTTCTTATCAGATTCCTATAGTTGTACTTCTCCAGAAATCAATTGTACTCCTGTACTCTTTTTCTTAGTTTGTAATAAAACTTTTGTTCTTTGCGAACAAAATGGCGACTCTGCTGGGGACGACTTTCTCCTCCGACGAGAAAGTGACAACTCAATGTGATATCGCGTCAATCAGTAAGATGCAGAAGACCCTGGTCGTTCAAGTCGACAAGACAGCCTATAAGACCATGTCACGACCCGCCCCAGTGTAGGGGCACTAGAAATGGATACGTCCAGCCTACGCCATAGTGTCGACGGTAGAACACTGTCCTAGGTCATATACATCTAACAATTATAAGGTACCTGTACAGTATATACGCTCCGAATGGAGGACAATATAGAAATGTACAACTCAATCACAGCTAAGATAGAAAGTACGATAAGATGGATAGATATGAAAGTCGCCAAATGAAATACAATAAGAGAAGAAGTATAAAAGTCTAAAATAGCATCTCCACAACATCCAGAATAACAAGATTCCCAAATAAGTATAAAGTGTATCCAAAACAAGATAAAATAATAAGTAAGATACTAGTCTAGCTAACTAGCCTAGACTACTGGGTAATGTCCTCTGCAAGGGCTGGGTCCTTCTGGAGTCCAGCTCACAGGTGTCATCTAGGCCGGCTCCATAGTATGTAGGACAGAACTCCTCAATGTCATCTATAATTTTAACAGGTCCAGTCAGGACAGGAACGAGCACAATACATCTCATGCAGTTCATAATATGACAGGATATGTAAATACTATAGTGTAAGAAACATGAAACGTTAGGAAATATATGAAGTAAAAGAGATGACTATAAAAAATATCTACTATAAGTAAAGAGCTAACAGTGGATAGTGATGTAGAGTACAAGATAGACATATGAACGGCTTGAATTTGCACATGAGTATACTAAAGAGTTTGCACATGATTATACTACTTTGGAATTGTTCACATGACCATTTATAATCCTCCGTACCCCAATCAATACACAAGGATCCAGACAAGTTATGTTATTACACATGATATCACATGAAGGCCCATAAATAGGTGCACATGAATGATACATGGGGGCTCTATGAACATGAGAGTACATGAATCATAAGAGTGCACATGAATGGTGAAAGAACCGGAGTACATGATGAAAGTAAAACGCACATGACATACTGTAATTCGATGCTCCCGAGGGGGATAATATCGCATGAAAGGATCCATATAGTACCAATCCGTGTTAACAACGTGACAGCATCAAGTAAAGTAATCTAGAGCATAAATATAAATCCTATCAAGTATGAAACGGTCAGAGAATGTACTCGCCTGGTATCCTGAGTATCTGATGAATATATATGTCCAGACAGAGTAGATGAGTCCTAAACAGAGCAACACAGGTCACAACATGTCCAGAATGGTAATATTGAAGATTACAATGCATTCTATATAATTTCTAGGTCATCTAGGCCAAAGTCAACTCTTGGTCAACTCTGGTCAACTCTAGTCAACTATACTAGTCAAACTAGGTCAAGCCTAGTCCAATCAAGTCTCACTAAGCCTAACCAAGCCTAGTCTAGCACTCACAGACAATTTCAAAGCTACACAAGTCATCCACACATTACATATATAGGCACATATATATATACTCAATCTATATAGGTATACACATAGGAAATTATATAGGCTATCATGTATAGGCTAATATGCACTAGGATACTAGGCTAACATGTATGCATATGCCAACCTATCTACATACATACATTATATTAACAAATATATTACATATGTATATATTAGAGAGAGAGAGTGAGATGTGTATATGTGTGTGACAGGTTATGTGTGTGGTTTTCAGGTTTTATCTAGCAGTGATATGTGTGTGTGTATAGCTAGATGGGAGTGGCATGGAATGTTCTCAGGTTTCAGATTTCAGTAAAATAGTGTGTTCTTAGATTTTTATGTGCAGCAGTGGTAGGGGTTCAGGACATGTGGTGCCAGGTTATCTCATGCAATCAGCACATATACATATAGGTATAACCCTAGGCTAAATTCAGTTCAGTCAATATACAAATTGAGTGTCAAAACACACTCGAAAACATCATAAACCCAAGCAAATTTCATATGAAACCCAATACTCAAATACACACATATCCCAGCATATAATGACATGTAAAAACATATAAATCAACATTTGAAATTGAATTAAACCATTCAAAATTCTCAGGAAAATGTATTGATAGTGTGCGTATCAGAGTTTTAGAGGAAAACACAAATCCATGTCAAAAATGCAGTATAATCTAAATTAATAGGTTGGAAATGTGTCGTGTAGGTGTACACATGCTACACAGGCTGTGTCGTGTCCTGGAAAGTAGGACACGATGTGTCTTGACGAGAACAACATACACAGACACACACACGGCTGCGCAGTGTCGTGCTGCGAGGCACAGGGATCGTGGACACGACACATGATACCCCATGCCACATAGTCATGCCCACGTATAGCCCTCGTGTAGGGATACACAGTCGACACACTATGAGGTGTCCATGCCATGTCTAGTACGGACACGAGGCCCGTATCAGGCCGGGTTTCTCGTGTACACGCGTGTCAGCCAAAATGATGCACACTGTTTTGCGTGTCCGACATGAATCTACTTGACACGAGGCTTGGGGGCTGACGTGTCAGTCATGGCCCCCACCTAACTGCCAAGTGACAGCTGCCTGCGTGGCCTGTACGAGGAGAAAAGCTTCTCGAGCAGCAGGGCACTGCCCGTGCTTGTTGCGAGCGTGTTCGTGTCCTTTTTGGGCACGGATACGGCTCGAAAATCAACTCAGTCATGGGAGAAAACATTGTACACATATAATCAACAAATCAGTTTAAAAACATTTCAAAAATATCAAAGAAAAACTCATTGTGGTATTTTATCAAACAAATACACGCAACCTATGATACGTGTCTGATACGGACACCAAATTGGCACGAGTTCACACAAGACTAACTCTACAACTAGGGGACACCTAGATCTATGCATCCACGTAAAGAAATTAGGAAATAGAGGTGGTTTGAGGGGTTTACCTATAGTGTCAAACTCAAGGAAAAAGTCCCAAATAGAAGGATCCTTCTTGCAACTCTCAAGCTCCAAATTGCACACAAGCTGAAATTTCTCACCACCAACAGTAAATAGGTATTAAATAGATCCCAATGCAAAAGACTAGAGTTAAAAAAGGAATAGAAATGAAAAAATTATGAAGGGTTGAAGAATGGACAATACTTCTTTCTTGCCAAAATTAGAAGTGGTGTAAAAAGAGGCAAGAATGATTCAAGAGGCATTAAATAGGGGTGGAAGAATCCCTAGGCCGGCCACTTAGGGGGAAATTAGGGTTAGGGTTGATGGCTATTAGGCTTGGGCCAAGTTTAAATGTTAAATGGTTCAAACCCTTAGCCTTTAGTTCAAACACCTAAAGCACCTAATCTCTCCATGCAACTCAGTCCAAAACAAGTCAACTTGGGTCGACTTAAGTTAGACTAGGGTCCACACCATGCTTACCAAGTCACCAAAGTCAAAGTCATAACTAGGTTAGTCTCGAAAGTCACAACTAACAAAAGTAAAAATAACAATCATCACTCAAACAATTTAAATTAAATTCAAAATTTTTAAAATGACCAAATACCCTCAAGAAAATATGGTAGTGATAAACCATGATCAATGCTGGGGGTGCCAAGTGCAATGGTGCCGCTGTTAAGAGCAAGTCACGCTCTGTTTGGACTCCTAAGTCCTCGGTGGCGCAATCTCCTGCCTTTGTACAACTTGCGCCCATCACTGCTTTGGCGCAACCTAAGGGAAACAAACTTTTGGCTAATCCCTCCACTTCTTCGATTATAAAATTGAAGGAGACTCTGTCTCGACACACTGCTGTCAAAATAAGGAAAAGTGCCCCTTGACCTTCTCTTTTTGGCACAACCTGCACCTGTTCTTACTTCTGCCCAACTTGCGCTCATCACTGCTTTGGCGCAACCTAAGGGAAACAACCTTTTGGCTAATCCCTCTACTTCTCCGACCCTAAAATCGAATGAGACTCTGTCTCGACACATCGCTGTTCAAAACAAGAGAAAGCACCCTTTTGGCTTTTCTTTCGACGCAACTTGTGCATGTTCCTGCTCCAGCGCAGCTTGTGCGTGTTCCCGCTCTGGCGCAACTTGCGCGTGTTCCTGCTCTGGCGCAACCTGTACATGCTTCTGCACTAGCGCAATGTAAAGAAGCATTGTTTAGTGACTCCCTCTTTGTCACCAAACCAGAGATTTATTGTAAGCCACTAAATCAGAGAAAATGCTCTTTAGCCTTTCCTTATTCTGCTCGGGTCATTGAGTGGATGGAATGTACTGCCAATTAAATAGGAATTCTATTCTCCTTAGTAGAGACAACCAAGTCTCTGTCAGGAAGATGTGTTCTATTCAGAATAAACCTTCCACAAAAAGGTATTATGCCTACTCCAAAGAGGTCATGGCAGGATCTACCAACCCTATGTATTTCAAGATCCTGACGAGGCAAACTACTAGTATCTCAAGTAGATGCACAAGCAACTCCTCTGTCAGACTTTCGTACCTATATCAACAGGTGCCAATTAGGCTCAACCTCGGGAAATCATAAGATGTATCAAGCGCAACCGCCACCAATTGCTAACTTACACGAGAGAAAGAATGCTGAGGTGAAAGATCCTATGACTTATGCTAACCAGCTTAGCACGTCCTTGTACACTCAAGGTACAGGAAACCTCAGGAACATGAACCATGTCCCGAATATCATCAAGGACTACGTTACAGTAACTTTTTCTCGTTCTGTTAGTGACCTTCGTGAACTCTTAATACAGAAGCGGAAGGTTACAAATCCATCCCGTCCAACGGTGATCCAACAGCAAGAACATCATTGCAACCACCATCATGAAGTTGTCATCAAATGTTGTTGTCAGTCAGTCAAGCGGTATGTCTTTGACCGTTTGAATTATGTTCAGACTCCTGAACCAATCCTAGTGGACGAAGATGAATTACTCTTGTGCTTTTCAATATGACATCTCGAAGCACTGGGGTAGAAAACGTCCAAGACGTAATGCATCCCGCAATCCTAGTCAGCAATACTTAGATCGGATTCATGAATCCAATGAAGGAGTATATCAATATACTATATCAAGAAGCCGAGAAATAATCGGCCAAAGGAATCTTTCTTCCGACCAAGACACAATCGGTCAAAGAAATCTTTTGATTCAAACCAAGATTCCTTCAGTCAAAAAGGTATCCCTATCACTTATTCTGGGGGTAGTTCTTTATGTGACTTTGATGCTGATAGTGAAAGCTCTGAAAGGACCATTCTTTCCACTAGCTCGTCTTCAAGGGCTAGAGAAGTGACTGCTTATGCCGTCACAGAAGATCAAGATACCTCCACTTCTTCCAGTCAAGAGCAGAGAATTGCTGCTTTGGAGGCTAGTTTAAAAACATGGCTGAGATGATGGCAGGCATACATGCTGTGATTATGGCACAACATACAGTTCCACCAGTCGCGAATCTGATTCTGACTTAAGAACCTGTGACAACATTAATTCCCACCAATATTGATCTGGGGGTACAATCTCGTCACACCGCTTCCATTTTTGTGCAGGCTATTCCAAGTCAATCTGGTACAGGGGGTGGTATATCATGCGGTACCCCTCCTAACACATTAAATCAATCCACTACTCCGCAATCAATAGGAGATACCAATGAGGCCGTAAAATTTTACGTACTCAATTTAAAGCTTTCAAACAGAAGGATGGGCTGCAGAAGCTTGGGATCAAACATCCCTATCCCATAGAATAGAAAGAGGTCCAATTTCATCCCAAATTAAACCCCCTACTGTTATGTTATTTGATGGCAGCACATCTCCAAGTCAATACCTCAACCACTTTGAAGTAATGACTGATCAACTTCAACCAAATGATGCTCTTCTTACTAGAGTATTTGTTGGCTGTTTAGCTGGTACAACATATGTACTGGTAGTTTACCAGATGGGTGTATAACCTCTTTCGCTGGCTTTAAACAAATATTCTTGGAACAATTTTATGAGGGAATCACTGACATGACTATGTCTGCTCTCTTCAAAATCAAATAACGACATAATTAAATGACTGTACGTTTCATTGAACGGTTCCGTCGTAAAGCACTCAAAATGCCTCTCGGAACTCCAGATGCTTTAACTATAGACACTTGTAAATCAAACTTGTTGCCTATAATCAGCATGTCGACAAGATCAATACAGTTCCAGGATTGGCCGTCTTTCATAATGAACGCCAAAGCCGCAGAAGAAAGCATTGACAAATTCAAGCAATTAGGCATTCAAATGCCTAATCTTGATAAAGATAAATGTGCTACACCAAATAATAATTGCCGTCAATCGTAAGGGCAAAGAAACTTTGGCCATTAACCTCAAAGGCAAAGAAGCTCTAGCCATCAATATAAATCAGCCAACATCTACCCCTTCAGCACCACTACAACGGGCACCTCATCCAAAAGAAGAATACTCTTTCGATGAAGATGATATCATGAGTATCTTTAATTACCTCATCAAGAGCAATAAACTCCAACTGCCAGAACCTAAACGGCCAAATGAAGTTGGTAAGACTGACCATCGTAAATATTGTGTTCACCACAGGTTTATTGGACATCCAACTCGAGCGTGCTATGGGATCAAGGGTAAAATTTAAGAGATGGTCAATTTCGATGTAATCACTCTCCAGCAAGACGAAAAACTGTAACGGCTAATGTCGTCTCTTTACAGTTTAGAGATTTTCTAGCTCAACTTGTGCAGGACGATATTATCTCCATTCCGAGAACTACTCTAGAAATTATTAATCTTCCACCTGCACCGACAGATGGTCTTGTTCCTCTGTCTACTGATAAAGGGGAGATTATATGGATCCATCCAGACTTAGTGGCGGACTTTGAAACACCATCTTCTTCTATCAAGTTCAAGAAGGACACTAAAAATAAATAATGTCATATGATTTCATTTGGTGAGCATTGTCTTCCACCTCTAACTACTACCTTCATTCCGGCAGCAGATAATCCTTCTTCTTCTTCCATTGATAAGACAACATTGTCAAAGTCAGAAGCCAAATACCAACCAGCTTTCTATCTGTAATCTACAATCTCGTGAACTCATGACAAAGATGGAATATGATCTACAAAAGGCCTATGGTTTGAATCATGGGAAGGGATCTCCTGTACCTATTTTTCTATGTCTTTCTCACAACCAATCTCGGATTGATTTGGGTTACTGGACAAACTTTCCATCTTGCCAAAAAAATCTTCCAGAAACAAGATCCAGGCAAAGATTAATATGGTATCATTTGAGCCTGTATCTGAGGAGGAAGTCTTAACTGGTACCAGGTCTGGGAAACCTTATCTAAGAGACTATTCAAAAAATCAAGAAAACCATGTTCCAGCTCTAGAGGCTCCTCAAGCATCATCTTCTTCTGTTGTCAATAATCCATCAGCTTCATCACCTCCAATAGAGTCAACTCTTCCCAAACCGACGACAGCCGACAAAGGAAAACAGCCTATCCGTTTCGACAAAGTATTAAAGAAGACTCCAACTTTGGGACTTGAGAAGCCATATAACTTTGATATACTGGCTCAGCTAGCTAATACTCCGGCAAGATTGTCAATATTTGAGCTACTCCGTCTTTCGAGGGAGACTCGAGAAATGTTGAGTGAAGCTTTAACACAAGCTGATACTTGTCTAGCACTTCTCAAAAAATCAGAGGATGAGCCTAACATGCCTTCATTGTCATAGTGTGATGGACCTAATGCCAAACATCACCTTTACACAAGATGATATTGTTGGAAGATAATCGTCGTGATCGACCCCTCTACTTCACAGGATATGTTGATACCATGAAGGTTAATCGTATCTTGATTGACCCTGGGTATGCGCTGCATCATGCCAAAGACTCTACTAGATGCATTGAAGATTCTCGTACACAATCTTTCGACAACCCTCACGATAATCCTGGGATTCAATTCTGGGAGAGTGAACCTTTGGAAAAGATTCGCCTGAAAGTTCAAATAGGCAATCTTCGTACAAAGGTTACTTTCTACGTGATTGATAATCACGGCTCTTAGAATGCTTTGCTGGGAAGACCCTTTCTGCATGAGCATAATATTGTACCATCCACTTTACATCAATGATTCAAATATGTGGATGTCAATGGAGAAGTTCAAAAGGAAGTAGCTGATTTAAATCCTTTCAGGGGCATTGAAGCATATTTTACGAACTCTCGGATGTACAAAGAGGAGTTCATAAAAGTTGTATTAGCAATGGATAGTGAGAAAGATCAGAAACATACTTCAAAAGATATTCTCTTGATCTCCGTCAAAGGACGTGCTATTTGTCCCTCTTCTTCTCAGACATTGACCATACATCTTTCCTCTCATAGCAAACAACCTCCTGCTGTAGAAAAGGAACAAAGGGAGCTCACCTTTTCTGAGCCTCTTGTTATCGACCTTCGTCGTAACAAACCTTCTCCTTCTCCTCCTTTGGTTATCAACCTTACTAAGCCTTCTATGAAGGCTAAGAATCATATTGTAAATGATGATGTATAAATCAATAAAGTAGCATTTCCTTTACAGTATACTAATGTCTTTATTATACTCGATGTTATTTAAAAATGTTAGATAACTTCGAACCACTTGCTATAAGAGCAGTTGAAGCTTCCCAAAATGAAGTATTGCTCGAGCCAATGCAGGACTCCTTCTTCTTAGTTCCTTCCAGGAAGGAAGATGAACTTCCTATACTTTTTTAGTAAAGAAATGGAACAAAAGATCGCGCCCGATAGTGAAGAAGAAAATTACGATAATGGAAGACTTCAACTACGTCGTTATAGTCAACAATCAAAAGATATCATTCAAAAGATGGACTATAATTTTAAAGCTGGTCTTAATGGCGACGAAGGAAGGCGAACTCCTATTCGTATTCCTGTTCCAAAAGGAAAACCACAACAATACTACAGCAAAACGAAGCGGGAATTAGGTTATACTTCACTAACTCCGACTCCAGAAGCCTCCGAATCCGAGGAAGAAGAACGATCTAACTCTTCTGATTCTATCTCATGGGATTCAGACACCAGTGTAGGGCATATCCATCGCGTGACTCTATCTTCCAATATGGTGACTACCGAGTTCTCGAAAGATGATGAAGACTTTGCCAAAGCTTCTAAATCTAATCCTTGGGCACAAATGATGGATACTCAATAGGAGCTTCGCTTTGAGCAACGTGAGCCACCTACTGAAGATCAGCTGGTTCAAGTCAATATTGGAGATAAAATTTCTCCAAAACTGATATGTCAGTAAAAGTCTCCCTGAAACGGATAAACAAGAACTAATCCAACTCATTAGGGAATATATTGATGTATTTGCTTGGAGCTATAAAGATTTGTCGGGGTTTGATCCTCAGATCGCTACCCACAAGCTCAATATTCTGCCAAATGTGAGGCCAGTCAAACAACAACAACGTCGGTTTCTGTCACGACCCGTACCCTGATTAGGGGCACGAGTACGTGCTTATGTCCAACCTATGCCATAGAATCGGTGGTAGAAGTATATACACTTCGAATGGAGGTGACATAGTAAATACAGTCTCAATCACAAGATAAAACTAAGGTAGATAGTACGGAAAGGAAATAATAGATGAAAAAAATAGAAAATAAGTTCAAGATCCAACACAAGCCCAGAGATATACACGACATCACAGGATCACAAAATATAATATTAATACTACAGTCTAAAACAAAAGCTGGATCGCAGTCTAGGCAAGCCTAACTAAGCTAACTACTCTGGGAGTGCAAAGTCTAGTGGCTCAACTAACAGGTCATAGCCTGGCCTAAGTCTCCATCTGTCTCAACCCCATAGAAGGTCGAGCAGTCTGCCTCAGAAATATCTGTAATATATCAAGGGTATCCTGTCAGAAAAATGAGCAACTACAAACACTAACAGCAGTTCCATATGAATTGACAAATTCTATAAGAGACAGTATAATAAAATACAAAACAAAGATATGGGTTAACTTGGGAGCCATTCGAAAGCCGAGCTACAACCCGTAAACCAAACAAGGACCGGGGTTGTAACCCTTCTCCCGAACAGAACCTAGCCTCCAATCAAGGTATAGCATAAGAGCAAGTAGAACATGTGAAATACAAGACAAATCAACAGGAATATGTAATAGGATGTGAGTACTAAATTGGACGACAATGTATAGGATGACTTGGGAACTATTCGGGAGCCGAGTTACAACCCTTAAACCAAACAAGGACCGGGATTATAACCCTTCTCCCGAACAGAACTTAGCCTCCTATGATAAATTAATATAAAATGTGCCTTGAATTATTAGAGCGTTATGTGATCGGCTTGGGAATGTTACAGGACAGGCTATCCACTTGGCCCAACAATCACATGAAAATTACTGGAAAGGGTCATGCCGGCCAACCTGGATAACGAGCACATGAATAAGATCTCGCTACACCCTATGTGAGGTGAGAGTGGCGCAAGCACATGAATATAGTGACAAGGTGAGTTTGATCACATAGCCCCTAATAATTCTCCATCCCCGAATAGTATCATGGATCTGGACATGACACTTCATGACACGAGACTCAAAAGCAGGGACCAGCCCACTCCCAAGTCAATGTCTATACAAGTACAGGTAACAAGACAGGAAATGTATGAATATACCAAAAAAATCCAGGAACAAATTACTTTTTGATACTTTTCGACGGTGTCTCACATCAAATAAGTAGAATTCTACCTTGTTGTAATGAAAAATAATTAGTATCAGTCGAGTGTAATGAATATGGAATACTGGAAGTTAACAAATTGAATACTAGATATTACAACTGTTATCAGTTAAAAAATGGAATAGTGAATATGGAGTACTGGACAAACTAACAACTATAAAAATTTGAATACTGTATTAGTTTTTCTAATCACACAGTTACAGCCTCATAACTTTCCTCTATACAACACAAGACACCCACAATTAAGTTCTTGAATGTTCTCAGTTCTCACCAAAGGTACATACTATATAGTTGACCCAAACTGGATCACAGTCAACCTGATCTTGATAATTAACAAGACAATATCTGTTATGATTCAACTTGACACATCAAGCTCCATCAAGCCCCAAAATAGAACATCATCATATTAGTTTAAGACAGACATCATCAACGATTGCTACGACAGTGCTGCTATTTCTTGTACTCTGAGTCAGTACTTTTATATTTAATTGAGACTATGGTGTTGTAAGTTGAGTCGCACTGAGTATCTCAACCTTAGACTTAACACCCAAAGCTCCACCAAACAAACTCCAAAACATACTAAGCCCATCTAGCCTATTTGAACATTCTGGCCTCTAGAGACATAATTTGGGCCGAACTCTGCCTCCTAGAATCCAGGACCTTAATTTTAGGGTTTCCTGAATGCTAGCTGTTCAAACGGTCGAAAATTTTGAATTTTGAGACAGAATTCTGGCCGAATCTGCCTTCCTTGACAAGTATAAACAGGGCATGATTCCACTCTTATTCATTCATCAAATCATCAAATCGATTCTTCTCTTCTATAGCCTATACATTCTAGAGCTTACTCTTCTCATCTACAGGCCACAAAACTTACCAAGCCCCAAAGGTGCTCAGTGCGAGTCAGCTAGAAGTTTATATGCAAGAGTTTCAAAAGAAGTCACTTGGACAATTTTAAGTTTCTCCATCTGCGAATCTGTAAGAAGTTGACGTACTTTTCTGAGTAAAGGCATGTGGTTGTACGCTATTTCACAAATAGTGGATTTCAATCCTGAGCTAGAGTTCTCAGGCCTGGACTAGTCCTCCATGAAAAAAACTAGGTTAAAACTGTTGTGTCTGCATATGCTTCTCTAATTGTTTATATTGCACATTTATACTCTGATTATACTTCTGTTGGTTGGACTTGAATAGAGTAATTTTTTAATTTGAGTATTATCGACACATACTCTATTCACCCCCTTTAAAGTTACCTACACGTACTTCAATTGGTATTAGAGCTTGTTCTCTTGATACAGATTAACATCCTAGAGATCATCCAGGGCACCATACAACCTATTTTTACCAACCATAGTGAGGGACAGTCCACACATAGGCCACCCCTATTTGATGGAACCCAACTACATTTATTGGAAGACTAGAATGAGTTTCTATCTCAAGTCTCTAGACTTTGATCTTTGGACCATCGTCACTAATGGTTACAAGAAGCCTGCTAGGATTACTGTCGAGGGGACTCTTATTAAAAATCCTACGACAATATATCGACGAGGAGAAGAAACAGGCTAGTCTAGATGCTCGGGCTATTAATGCTCTTTTTGTGCCATAGACATAACTGAATTCAACATGGTCTCTACATGCTCCACCTCACACGAAGTATGGAGGCTTCTAGAGGTGACTCATAAAGGAACCATACAATTTAAAGAATTAAAGATCAGCCGTCTGACACAAGAATATGAGGCATTCAAGATAAAGCCTAATAAGACTATCACTCAAATGTTCACAAAGTTCTTCGACATCATCAACCGCTATCTTCCCTTGGCCAAGAGTACTCCAACCGTGAGAAGGTTCGTAAGCTGCTCAGGGGGCTACCAAAGTGGAACCCTAAGGTGTCAGCAATCATAGAAGGCAATGATCTCACCAACATATCATAGAAACTTTGATGGGCAAGCTGATGACTCACGCGCTCAACCTCAAAGACTTCGACGAATCTGCTCCAAAGCAAAAAGAAATCATGCTTCGACCTCATCGCCGAAGAACCATTCCAGAGGAGACAGACGACGATACTTTCGATGGTGATGATCAAGCACTCTTGGTACGCGATTTTAAAAAGTTTCTACGCTTCAACCAAAGAAAGAAAGACCAAAAGGAAGATGATAAAGAACCTACTTGCTTTGGCTGCAAGAAGACAGGACACGTGAGAAAAGACTGCCATGTAGCAAAGAAAGTGGCAGACATGAGCAGCCGTATAGAAGTCATCATCAAGAAAATATGCCAACACAAGCATCTGGCATTAAAGCGAAGCCAGTGATTTCGACGAAGAAGATGACTCTCCCCAAGACTCGGCAAATGTCTGCCTAATGGCAATCTTTGATAAGGTAACGCATAATTCTCTTGATGACTTCACTTTAGATGAACTAGGTGATGCCTTTAGTGATTTACTTGAAGACCACAAAAGGTTATTAACAAGTATAAACATGCTACGGATAAAATCATGGCTCATGAAGCTGAGATCCATAAACTTTCATGCTTATTAGATAATATTAGAGACACTCCTCCCAAAGAGGACACCGAGGAGGCATCCAAGCTTAAGTTAAGCTTACACGATGCCGGATCCATCATTGAAAAACAAGCCCGAGATATTTCAGTACTTAATAAAGAGCTTACAGAAGAGAAGAACAAATGCAAAGTTGCTACTGCTAGAATTAATAGTCTTACTGCTAAATATGATGAGTTGTATGCTACTTCTAAGGAATTAGAGATTAGACTGGACAAACAGGTTATTCAACCTCAAACTCGGCTTCATAGTGACAGCACACACACTAAACACCTACACAATAAAACACATCATCACAATAACATGCATCCACATACTACACAAAAATATGCTTTTATGTACACCTACTCCCATGCAGCACGTAAAACACACACGTAAATTCTATCATCATCCTACTGCTGCACACAATCACTATATCATCCTGCTGCTGCATGTAGCTATCATTATCCTACACCTACATATAGACATCACTATCAGCCTCCACCTAATACAAATATACATGCTACATGTACTTACTGTGGTTTACACGGACACGTATCTCCACAGTGTAGAATTAGAAAATTAGTTCATATTAATCTATATGCATGGGTACCAAAGACTAACTTTTCAAGACCGACAAGAATCTGGTTACCAAAGGTCACATCTACTCGTGGTGTAGGTAGACCTTTCTTCTCAAACTAGAAGCAAATAGATTCTCGATAGTGGGTGCTCACGACATATGATTGGAGATGCAAACCTTTTCGCAACACTTTCGATGAAAAGGGAAGGATATGTATCTTTCGTCAACAATCTGAAGGCTATATCATAGGTAACTGTACAATTGGTTATCCTCCTTCTCCCGTCATTAAGGATGTCTGTTTAGTGACCGAGTTAAAGCATAATCTGCTCAGCATTAGTCATCTTGCTGATCATGGGTATGACATTAACTTCGAGAAAATAAAATACTTTATCTATGATAGATCATCTGGAGACATCGCTTTTGAAGGGATAATAGAAGATAGCATATATATTTTCTATCTATCTAGAGATACTAACAGTGCCGGTAGATGCCTTTACACCCACAAAGATAAAAGGCTATTATGGCACCAGTGTGTTGGTCATGCCAACATGGACACCATATCAAGACTATCTACCAAAAAGCTAGTAAGAGGATTGTCACGCCCCGATTCGGGAAATCGTTCGCCTCCGCTTTGATTTACGCCGAATTGTTCGTCCTCGCTAAGGCGTGATGCCGTACAAGTCTGGAATTGTACTTGTACAAGGCGTGCTCGTGTTCCTTTTATAAAAGAGACATTTTGAATAGAGATTCGTAGCGGTTGATAAAGAAGTTTGGGCAACACATATGTGATCTGAAATAAGTTCTTTATTGATATCTTTAAAATTATATTGCATAAAACATAAGGCTCTCAAACGACCGAGATAAAATGCCAAACTTGGCTACAACTTGCAGAAACATTGAAATGAGATACAACTTGTTCCATACATTATATCTCTTTATTAATAATACGGCAATAACCACCTTCAGCAAAATGCCTTCTTCTTCAAGTGGAAACTTCAAGATGTACGAAGCTTCTGAAGAGTCGGACAGCAAGCCTTCAGTGTCTATGATTATCCACTAGGTTTCCGGCACCTGTGGAGACGAGGGTCAGTACATTGCCACATATGTACTGGTGAGTGGCCGTAACCAATCTCACCATAAATCAACAGTAGTAAAATTACATGAATGATCACTATTGATTTGTATTCTTTCTATCTTGCCTTAGGATCCATTAACAATTCATATATTTGATAAGAAATATAAGGAGCATACAGTGATGTTAGAAACATAAGCAATTCATGTTGTTCTAATATAAGCAATTCATATTGATCACCAATTTGGTAAATCTTACCTACGGTCGATAGCCATCCCTGTAAATATTTATGAATACCACTTACTCTGCCTGTATAAGACATTGTTAGCTATGCTACCTGTCTATATGAAGGTCACTGACTACACGCCATCTGGGACATCTTGGTCGGACGACTCCCCTTCAGCGGTGGGTAGCTAGTCCATCCGGAAGGTTCCCGAAAGACCGTGCTACTACTTTAGCACTGTGCTTCTACTTCAGCACTATATTCCTCCTAGGCCGAATCGGTTTCGTGGCCTCGGAGTACCGTTCGAGGAACTACCTTGTTTATTAGTTGTCCATGACCATGCATGCAATGCAACTTAAATAATAAGGGACATGGCATGCATGATAATAACATCGTCCACACATAGTCGTAGTTCTCATTTTATCTTGCCATTTTCCCATCTTTCCAACTTGCTATCTTACCATCTTTCTTTTAGCCATAGGCTCGCATATTCGTTCATCAAACCAAGGGACTATTCATTTGTAACCCATTCTTTCGAACCGAAGTCCAATATACTTACCGCTCAATACTTGGGTCTTTGTATCACCTGTTAAACAATTCATATAGCATACGAGCATCATTCGATTTGTAACATAAGCCTAGCCATATGATAATTTATCTTTTATTATCTTTTTCGTATTATTACTAGGCATCTTTTATTAAGCACCGAACGTAATAACAAGTCTACCATTGTTATGCACGAAGATCAAGGATCGTCGAAGGATCAAAGCCACTCACTTGTTGGTGAATTGCCGAGAGAAAGAGGTCTTTCACGCAACGTCAAGCTAGGTTCACTGCGTTAGCACCTGCATTGGCACCAACGTTTGGTCAGCATACTTCTTCCCTTTCTCTCAGTGATTCGATATGAAATGCGTAGACAGTAAAAGTAAATCCAAGAAAACATTCATCGAAAACAATCACAAAAATGCACACAAAAGCCAACAGCAAAAGCGACATCGAAAACCAGCAGGGCAACGGTCTAGGGGCAAGCGACTCTTATATAGAACTCTTCCCCCAAGACGTGCGCCACTGCATCTTGGGCATCATTTCAAAAGAGTCTAATCCATAACGAGAAAAGGATCTCAATTCATTATTCCGCGATCCTGGTAAAGTTTCCCCAAGTAAGGTTCTCCAATTCTCATCCGACTCGGCCATTCGGCCGCTAGTCCGCACCGTGCTTCGCAACGGATTTAGGGCATTACATATTAATACACTAACAAAAAGTTTCATCTCCGAAACTTAAACACAAACCCACCTAAGTCAAACAACGAAGGAAACTTTTCCTTCAAATCTGCTTCAAGTTCCCACGTCGACTCTTCGACGAAATGATTTCGCCAAAGCACTCGAACCAAAGAAACAACTCGGTTCCGCAAAATTTTATCCTTCTTATCTGTAATGCCTGTGGTTCGTATCACGTATTCTTGGAATACGTGTACCTATTTTATTGCATAATTTCCTGGCTTGGCATTTTCTTTTTGGCTTGGTCTATTCCTGGTTCGGGTTGGTTGGTTCGGCCTGGCTTGGTTTTGCTTGGGTTCATGATGAACCTCCTACCTACCACCACCATTTGTATTTATTAGCCCATTCTTTCTCTCTCTTCATTAATCTCATCTTCTTCTTCCTCATTACTTCTTACCTACCAAGAGAGAAGAGAGAGGTCTAGGCAAGTGCAACTTGCTTCATGGAGGAACTCTAATTTTATTGCTTCATTCTCTTCCTTACGGCATTTTAAATAACTTTAGAACTTGGCATTTTCACTTTCCATGGCTAGATTCTTCTAGATCTAAGTTTTTACTTTATTTTTAGATTTCTTGGGTTTTGATCTACTTAATCTTGTTATTTCTGTATTTTGATGGTTCCATGTTGTAGAGAATTTTGTTCTATCCCATTTTGACCTATGGAAGTTCGGATTTGGGCTCCGGATGATGGAGTTGTGGAACTTTAGAACTTGGCTCTCATGGTGTTCTTCCTCTCAGAAATTTGGAGAAGATGAACTGTGCTTAGACTTGACTTGACCGCATGACAATTCATGCGGCAAGTGATTCGGCCGCATGAGACTCTTAGCCGCATAGGCTGGATCTCACTTTCTGAGCCGCATGGGCTCATTCCCCTGAACCGCATGCGCCCATCTCCTTGAGCCGCATGAACTCTAGCACTTGCGGACCGCATAAGCCCTGATCCTCGAGCCGTATGAGAAACCCTAGACCCTGGCCGTATGGACTTCTTAATCCGGGCCGCATGACCCTGATTAATCCCAGTCGGATATGCATCCTTTATTTCCTGAGCCGCATGGGCTTCTTCTGAACCGTATGCGCCCACGTTCCCCTGAGCCGCATATGCGCCCTTCACTCCCTGCCGCATAAGCAGCCATGTTGACCCAGCCGCATGGGCTTCTAAAAGCTGCATGCGCCTCCGTCTATAGCCAGCCGTATGATACTACACTTCCCAGCCGCATGGACCTGAACTCCTTCTTAGCCGCATGGGCTTTTCCCTTATCAGCCGCATGCGCCTGATACCATCCAGCCGCAGGGGCTGCTCCCTTTCGAGCTGCATGAGATCCATCCCGGCCGCATATGCTTTAGCCGCATGGCTATTCTATAGCCCTTTTGTCGTGAACTTGATAATCATAGATTTGTTTAATGATACCTGAGCATGACATGATAGTGACCCGTAGTGGTGACTCTTGACAAAAAAACCTGACATGACCTGATAGTGGCCCGTCGTGGTGCACTCCTGACAAGTACACTTGACATGATAACCTGACATGATATATCTTGAGAAGCTGTTGCGACGGCTACCTGACATGACATGACCTGTATAATAACATGGACATCGTGGGCGATTGTGCTTGTACAAATAAACCAGTCCTGTCTTGCATCATGTCTAGGAAGGGAGCTCCTGAGTACCACGGTCAGGAGTACCTATTGAAATGGACTAAGGTTAATAACTAGATTAACACATTAGTCATGAAGAAATTTCCCAGCTACAGGCAATCCCGTTACCTGGGCGCGCCTGGGATCTGTAGCCTGCCGTCGAGTAGGGCACATTTCCAGCACACTGTCATGTGTTGCACCCTTCAAGCTACCTAAGGGTACATGCATTTCCTGGACGGTGTACCCACCTGAATTTAACCCCTAATTTCGACCTGGGTAACCTGGATGGTCTGCAGGGCTTGTGGCTGTAGAATAATCTCACTGCATCTTGTTAGTAATTAGGCCTGTGATAACCCTAGTTAGTTAAAGTATTAAGCCGTAATTCTTGCTTGGCCGTGATATGATTGAATGGAGTCTAACCTGTCTAGCCTTGTCCTAATCCTGTTCCAGACTACTGCATGACCAGAATGCCTGTAGTTATTTTATCGATAAATGGTGAGAATTCCAAGTTCTGTTCAGACGAAGGGTTACAACCCCGGTCCTTGTTTGGTTTACGGGTTGTAACCTGGTAATCTGAATAGTTCCATGGTTATCTCGTCGTATATCATCCTGATGTGTTTTCTTTATTTCCAGTTCTTACTTTTATTTATGCCTTGTGCTGATTGCGGGTTTTAGTTCCTAAGTGAAGCTTCCTTTGTGGCACTTGCTCTTTCTGGGATCTGACCCAGCTAGTTTTGTATGACCAGATTTTGGAGCAGCACCAGAGGATCTACCGACTATCCAGCCCGATGGTGGCGACTAGACGTAACCCGGGCAACGAGTGGGTTTATTTTTGCTCTCCCACTTTATTATAAAAATATTCTTTTGAGGCGTTTAGCCGACGAGCACCTGTTTAGCTCTATTGTATTTACTTACTGTCTGCCTACGGGCTGTAACATGATTGACAGATCCTAGGGTTGATCATGTATGACTAAACTCTTGCTAGTCCTCATATTTTGTAACGACTAGCTTCATGATCAGCTGAATATATAATATTTAGGACGCCTTATTATTGTATATTTAATGATCATACATCTTGTAACTTTTACTTACTTGCTTGTGATTGAGACACTAGGCTTGTTCATGACCATAGGAGACTGTTGGCTTGTAGTAAACCCTCATGTATCTAGACAGCCGTGACCGTATAGCGAGATGGAATCCATTTCAATATACGTAGCTGGCTATGTCTGCCCCCGCTCTCCAGTATTCTGGTTCTGGGGCATGACATGGTTTAAGTGGTGGCCCATGCAGGTCTTGTAAATCAAGATATGTGAGGGTTTACCGAATAGATGTCTCAATTAGTATTCGTCCTTGATCTCTGCTCGTATCTTCTGACTCCCTGGATTTTTGTCCTGATCATATGCTTGTATCGTTGATCTGTCCTGGTCCTTACTTATTGTTCCCTATGTCGCCTTCTTCAGTGACATTGTTCGTGGTCCTACCGACCAGCAAGGTGGAGTACCTCCCGCGGACCAGCAACAACCCGGAGATCAAGCCCAGCATTCCGGAGTAGCCTCCAGAGTCGTGCCTTCTGATGGAGAGCCACCAGTCCAGCCAGTTCAGCCTGCCGAGCCTGATAATGGCACATTAGTAGGACTCGTCAGGACCTTGATAGCTTCTCAAGATCGTCGTGGAGATGCCTTGCAACAGACAGTGGTGGATGCCTTGACCCGGGGTGGTCATCAGGGTAACAGCGCGGCCAACAGTTTCAAGCGCTTGAACCCTCCCTTTTTTGACGGTAGTGAAGATGCTATCGCAGCAGATGCTTGGCTTCAGGATACAGAAGTGATTCTAGAAGCAGCCAGGACTCCAGAGAATGAGAAGGTGGCCGTTGTGCGCCTGCAGTTGTTAGATCTTGCCCGCAGCTGGTGGGCAGCGCAGGCCGTTGGATTAGCAATACCCATTGCTTGGGCAGTATTCAGAGAGAGATTCCAGACCAAGTATTTCGATGCCGTGGCTCGGTATGATCTGCAGACCAGGTTCACCAATCTGAAGCCAGGAGGCAGGACGGTCGATGGATATGCGGCCGAATTTTCGAGACTCAGTCGGTTTGCTCCCACCTTGGTGGCAACCGAGTATGATAGAGCCCAGCGATTCCAGCAGGGGCTTCACCTGGAGATTTTGTTGGCAGTTGAACAGTTTGAGCATCAGACTTTTGATGCAGTCTTGAGAGCAGCCCGGAGGCATGAGTATACCTCCCAGAGGATTGTGGATAGGACCGGGGGTCGGAAGAGATCTCACGGCCAGATGAATCAGTCTTCAGCACCAGCCCCGGCAGCTAGGGCTTTGACTATTGGAGCTCCGAGGCGAGCGACCTCGGTAATGTCGATTCAGCACTCAACCCCGACGTACCCTCAGCAGCAGAAGCCGAAGCAATCTTCTGCAGTGGGTTGTTCTCATTGTGGGAAGCCAGGCCATGTAGTGGCAGAGTGTCGCAGGACACAGGGGTTGTGTCTGGCCTGTGGAGCACCAGACCATAGGGTTGGATCCTGCCCGAACAGGGGTGGTTCATCATCATCCAACCTTTCTACCTCTTCGATGAGAGGACCAGCACCGGTCCAGCAGCAGCAGCAGCAGTACCCATTACCGAGGCCCTTGCCGCCTCAGTCCCAGATGTTCCAGCAGCAGAACCCCCAGCAGCATGCACAAGCCCAAGCCTTGAGTCAGAGCAGGCAGCGAGGATTTCAGCAGAGGGGACCAGCGCCCCGAGGGCATGGTCATGCTATGGTGATGACCGCAGAGGAAGGATTGGCACCAGGAGAGGTAGTGGCAGGTACTATTCTCGTCAACTCCTTTCCAGCTTCGGTTTTATTTGATTATGGTGCATCGTATTCTTTTATGTCTGCACGATTTGCGACACGGGTAGGATTGGAGCCCGAGTCATTATCAGTAAGGCTCAATATACTTACTGGTAATGGACTTGTGGGAGTAGATAGAGTGTTTTCCTCGTGTCGGATCGTAGTTAGCGGTAGAGAATTTCCTGCTAGATTGATAGAGTTCCCGATGGCCGATTATGATATGGTCCTAGGGATAGATTAGTTGAGGAACCAGTATGCTAGAATAGACTGCCATGTTGGTAGGGTTGTTTTTAGCATTCCAGGCGAGCAAGAGTTTTCCTTTTTCCGAGGCGCAGTTGAGCCTTCTCCTCCAGTATTACGGATGGCAGTAGCAGCAGTGCAGTTGCCCAGAATAGTGGATGAGTTCCCAGATGTTTTCCCAGAAGAGCTACCAGGTATGCCTCCAGAGCGGGAGATCGAGTTCACTATAGACTTGATTCCCGGGACAGCCCCAGTGTCAGAGAGAGTCTACAGGATGGCGCCGTCAGAGTTAGAGATATTGTACAAGATGATTGAAGAACTTCGAGCCAAGGGATTCATTCGTGCTAGTGGATCGCCTTGGGGAGCCCCGATGCTTCTTGTGAAAAAGAAGGATGGTACGTCCGGGTTATGTGTTGATTATCTTACCTTGAACTCCGTGACAATCAAGAACAGATATCCTCTTCCGAGGATAGATGACTTGTTTGATCAACTTAAAGGGGCTTCAGTATTCTCGAAGATTGATTTGCACTCAGGTTACCATCAGATCAGATTCAGAGAGCAGGACATCCCGAAGACAGCTTTTAGATCGAGATATGGGCATTGGGAGTTCCTTGTTATGCCTTTTGGAGCAACCAATGCGCCGGCAGTATTCATGGACCTCATGAATCGCATCTTCATGCCTTATTTAGATCAGTTCGTGATTGTATTCCTAGACGACATCCTGGTCTACTGCAAGAGTGAGGCGGAGCATGAGCAGCATCTCCGTGTGGTTCTTCAGATTCTTAGAGAGCACTAGTTATATGCCAAGTTCAGTAAATACGAGTTCTGGCTCGATCGCATTTCGTACTTGGGTTATATCATCACCAGAGGAGGAGTAGAAGTGGATCCCCAGAAGATTGTGGCTATTGAGTCATGGCCAGTGCCCAGCACAGTCGCAGAAGTTTGTAGTTTTCTTGGATTGGCCGGCTTTTACCGACGGTTTGTATCAGATTTTGCTCGGATATCAGCGTCATTGACGCAGTTGACCCGCAAGGATGCACAGTTTGCTTGGACAGCAGAGTGCCAGAGTTCTTTTGAGCAGTTGAAGCGAGGCCTGATAACAGCTCCTATTCTCACGCTTCCAGATGGAACCGGAGGATTCTCAGTGTATTGTGATGCTTCAGGCAGAGGCTTAGGATGTTTTCTGATGCAGCATGGGAAGGTAATAGCTTATGCATCACGACAACTTCGTGATCATGAGAGGAATTACCCAACCCATGACTTGGAGCTGGCAGCAGTAGTGTTTGCACTTAAGTTGTGGAGGCACTATTTGTATGGAGATAGGGTGGAGATTTTCACCGATCACAAGAGCCTGAAGTATGTTTTCACTCAGAAGGATCTTAACATGCGTCAGAGGAGATGGCTGGAGCTTCTTGTGGATTATAATATCAACTTACAGTATCATCCTGGGAAGGCCAATGTTGTTGCAGATGCTTTGAACAGGAGAGCCAGAGGTTATTTCCTAACAGCACAACCAGAGCTGTTAGCAGATCTTCAGAAGATGGATATTGAAGTTGTTCTCCCTTCCAGTGTAGCATTGATGGCCAGTATGCAAGTTCAGTCCACTATAGTCGAGAGGATCCGGATGGCGCAGTCAGCAGATTCCAAGCTTCAGTGACTCAGGGCAGAGTGCGAGACAGGACGAAGACCAGAGTTATGCATTCATGAGGACGGTACACTTAGGCATGGTAAGCGTCTTTGTGTACCCAGTGGAGATATCAGGCAGAAGATCATGTCAGAGGCGCACAGTTCTCAGTATTCCATCCATCCTGGCAGTACAAAGATGTACCGTGATATCCATCAACATTTCTGGTGGAATGGCATGAAGCGGGAGATAGCTCGGTTTGTCTCTCGGTATTTGGTTTGCCAACAAGTTAAGGTCGAACATCAGAGACCGGCTGGACTTCTTCAGCCTTTGCCGATTCCAGAATGGAAGTGGGAGCATGTGACCATAGATTTTGTGACTGGATTACCTAGATCCCCAGCTGGCAGAGATACTATCTGGGTTATAGTTGATCGGCTCACGAAGGTGGCTCACTTTCTTCCATTCAGAGTTGGTCAGTCGACGGCTCAGCTAGCGGAGATGTACCTCAGGCAGATTGTCAGGTTGCACGGTGTGACAGTCAGTATCACCTCAGACCGAGATTCAAGATTTACGTCGCACTTTTGGCGTAGCCTGCAAGAGAGTTTGGGAACTCGTCTCCAGTTCAGTTCAACATATCACCCACAGACAGATGGCCAGTCGGAACGCACGATCCAGACTCTTGAAGACATGTTGCGGTCCTGTACACTTGACTTTGGTGGTTCGTGGGAAGATCACTTGCACCTGGTAGAATTCTCGTACAATAACAGTTTCCAGGCCAGTATCCAGATGGCACCGTTCGAGGCACTGTATGGTAGGAAGTGCAGATCCCCGCTAGCCTAGGATGATGTTGGAAAGAGACAAATGCTTGGTCCAGAAATGATCGCTCAGACAGTTGAGGTGGTCAGGAGAGTCCGAGATCATCTTAGAGTTGCCCAAGATCGCCAGCGCCATTGGGCCGATTCTCATCGGCGCCTTCTCGAGTTTTTGGTCGGCGATCATGTATTCCTGAGGATTTCGCCTAACCGTGGCGTCATTCGTTTCGGCGTCCGAGAAAAGCTTAGTCCTAGGTATATAGGACCGTTTGACATTCTGGAGCGAGTAGGAGATGTATCCTATCGTCTCGCTCTTCCGTCGTCGCTAAGCGAGGTGCATGACGTGTTCCATGTATCCCAATTACGACGGTATATCCTAGACCCGAGCCATATCCTGGATCATTCAGAATTGGTTGTTGGTACCAATCTTTCGTATGAGGAGAGGCCCGTGTCTATATTAGATCGGAGAGAGAAGATCCTCAAGAACAAGACTATCAAGTTAGTCCGAGTTGCTTGGGGTCATCACTCTTTGGGGGAGTCAACGTGGGAGCATGAGGATGACATCCGATCGCGATATCCCGACTTGTTTGACTCGTGAGGTATAATGTCTTTCTTATGCCTCATGACTTCGATTCCTTGCTTGAATGAGTGATTGTCTGCCTAGTTATAGCTTGCATGTGATTAATGTAGCTTGTCATTGCTCCTCTAGCCTCTTGATTAAATTCCGAGGACGGAATTCTTTTAAGGTGGGTAGAGTTGTAATGCCTGTGGTTCGTATCACGTATTCTTGGAATACGTGTACGTATTTTATTGCATGATTTCCTGGCTTGGCATTTCCTTCTTGGCTTGGTCTATTCCTGGTTTGGGTTGGTTGGTTCGGCCAGGCTTGGTTTTGCTTGGGTTCATGATGAACCCTTGGATGAACCTCCTACCTACCACCACCATTTATATTTATTAGCCCATTCTTTCTCTCTCTTCATTAATCTCATCTTCTTCTTCCTCATTACTTCTTACCTACCAAGAGAGAAGAGAGAGGTCTAGGCAAGTGCAACTTGCTTCATGGAGGAACTCTAATTTTATTGCTTCATTCTCTTCCTTACGGCATTTTAACTAACTTTAGAACTTGGCATTTTCACTTTCCATGGCTAGATTCTTCTAGATCTAAGTTTACTTTATTTTCGGATTTCTTGGGTTTTGATCTACTTAATCTTGTTATTTCTGTGTTTTGATGGTTCCATGTTGTAGAGAATTTTGTTCTATCCCATTTTGACCTATGGAAGTTCGGATTTGGGCTCCGGATGATGGAGTTGTGGAACTTTAGAACTTGGCTCTCATGGTGTTCTTCCTCTCAGAAATTTGGAGAAGATGAACTGTGCTTAGACTTGACTTGACCGCATGACAATTCATGCGGCAAGTGATTCGGCCGCATGAGACTCTTAGCCGCATAGGCTGGATCTCACTTTCTGAGCCGCATGGGCTCATTCCCCTGAACCGCATGCGCCTATCTCCTTGAGCCGCATGAACTCTAGCACTTGCGGACCGCATAAGCCCTGATCCTCGAGCCGCATGAGAAACCCTAGACCCTGGCCGCATGGACTTCTTAATCCGGGCCGCATGACCCTAATTAATCCCAGCCGCATATGCATCCTTTATTTCCTGAGCCGCATGGGCTTCTTCTGAACCGTATGCGCCCACGTTCCCCTGAGCCGCATATGCGCCCTTCACTCCCTGCCGCATAAGCAGCCATGTTGACCCAGCCGCATGGGCTTCTAAAAGCCGCATGCGCCTCCGTCTATACCCAGCCGCATGATACTACACTTCCCAGCCGCATGGACCTGAACTCCTTCTTGGCCGCATGGGCTTTTCCCTTATCAGCCGCATGCGCCTGATACCATCCAGCCGCAGGGGCTGCTCCCTTTCGAGCCGCATGAGATCCATTCCGGCCGCATATGCTTTAGCCGCATGGCTATTCTATAGCCCTGTATATTGATATTTATTAGATATTTTACGTCCATTTTATATCCTTACGCCTTTTGTCGTGAACTTGATAATCATGGATTTGTTTAATGATACCTGAGCATGACACGATAGTGACCCGTAGTGGTGTACTCTTGACAAGAAAACCTGACATGACCTGATAGTGGCCCGTCGTGGCGCAATCCTGACAAGTACACTTGACATGATAACCTGACATGATATATCTTGAGAAGCTGTTGCGACGGCTACCTGACATGACATGACCTGTATAATAACATGGACATCGTGGGCGATTGTGCTTGTACAAATAAACCAGTCCTGTCTTGCATCATGTCTAGGGAGGGAGCTCCTGAGTACCACGGTCAGGAGTACCTATTGAAATAGACTAAGGTTAATAACTAGATTAACACATTAGTCATGAAGAGATTTCCCAGCTACAGGCAATCCCGTTACCTGGGCGCGCCTGGGATCTGTAGCCTGCCGTCGAGTAGGGCACATTTTCAGCACACTGTCATGTGTTGCACCCTTCAAGCTACCTAAGGGTACATGCGTTTCCTGGACGGTGTACCCACCTGAATTCAACCCCTAATTTCGACCTGGGTAACCTGGATGGTCTGCAGGGCTTGTGGCTGTAGAATAATCTCACTGCATCTTGTTAGTAATTAGGCCTGTGATAACCCTAGTTAGTTAAAGTATTAAGCCGTAATTCTTGCTTGGCCGTGATATGATTGAATGGAGTCTAACCTGTCTAGCCTTGTCCTGATCCTGTTCCAGACTACTGCATGACCAGAATGCCTGTAGTTATTTTATCGATAAATGGTGAGAATTCCAAGTTCTGTTCAGACGAAGGGTTACAACCCCGGTCCTTGTTTGGCTTACGGGTTGTACCTGGTAATCTGAATAGTTCCATGGTTATCTCGTCGTATATCATCCTGATGTGTTTTCTTTATTTCCAGTTCTTACTTTTATTTATGCCTTGTGCTGATTGTTGGTTTTAGTTCCTAAGTGAAGCTTCCTTTGTGGCACTTGCTCTTTCTGGGATCTGACCCAGCTGGTTTTATATGGCCAGTTTTCGGAGCAGCTCCAGAGGATCTACCGACTATCCAGCCCGATGGTGGCGACTAGACGTAACCCGGGCAACGAGTGGGTTTATTTTTGCTCTCCCACTTTATTGTAAAAATATTCTTTTGAGGCGTTTAGCCGACGAGCACCTGTTTAGGTCGATTGTATTTACTTACTGTCTGCCTACGGGCTGTAACATGATTGACAGATCCTAGGGTTGATCATGTATGACTAAACTCTTGCTAGTCCTCACATTTTGTAACGACTAGCTTCATGATCAGCTGAATATGTAATATTTGGGACACCTTATTATTGTATATTTAATGATCATACATCTTGTAACTTTTACTTACTTGCTTGTGATTGAGACACTAGGCTTGTTCATGACCATAGGAGACTGTTGGCTTGTAGTAAACCCTCATGTATCTAGACAGCCGTGACCGTATAGCGAGATGGAATCCATTTTAATATACGTAGCTGGCTATGTCTGCCCCCGCTCTCCAGTATTCTGGTTCTGGGGCGTGACATTATCCAAAATCTATACTGGTTCCTCCACATAAGACAAGTCAGCTCTTAGTCCTAACGGACCGAAGTCTACCACATGGCTTGGATCGTGTACATACTTCCGTAGTTGGAAAACATGGAAGATATTGTGCACTCCATCCAATGCTGGTGGCAACACGATCTGATAGGCGACATGGCCGACTTGCTTAGAAATTTCAAACGGGCCAACAAATCTCGGACTTAGATTCCCCTTCGCACCGAATCGCATAACTCCGCGCATCGGTGACACCTTCAGAAATATGTGATCGCCCACTATAAATTCCAATGGTCGTTGATGAGTATCCGCATAACTCTTCTGCCGACTTTGTGCCACAAGTAACTTCTTCCGAATCATGCGGACCTTCTCGACGGCCTATTCCACCATCTCCGGACAAAGTACCTGTCGTTTACCGACTTCATCCCAACAAATCGGAGACCGACACCTTCGCCCGTAGAGTCTGTAACACCGTCCTCAAATGTTCTGCATGGTCTTCTCTGCTCTTCGAGTAGATTAAGATGTCATCGATGAACATGATCGCAAATTTATCTAAAAAGGGCCGAAAGACTCTGTTCATCATATCCATGAAAGCGGCAGGGGCATTGGTCAGTCCGAAGGGCATGACCAAGAATTCATAGTGTCCATATCTGGTTCAGAATGTGGACTTAGGAACGTCATCGGGTTTGATCTTTAACTGATGATAGCCTGAGCGAAGATCAATCTTTGAAAATACAGACGCCCATTGCAACTGATCGAAGAGGTCGTCTATTCGAGGCAATGGGTACTTGTTCCGAATTGTAACTTTGTTTAGCTCGTGGTAGTCGATACACAGCCGCATCGATCCATCTTTCTTCTTCACAAATAGCACCGGAGCACCCCATGGTGAAACACTGGGTCTGATGTATCCCCTGTCTAATAATTCTTGTAGCTGCACCTTGAGTTCCTTTAATTCAGCAGGCGCTATCCTGTATGGTGCCCTTGAGATCGGACGAGCGTCTGGAAATGTATCGATAGTGAATTCAATCTCTCGGTGCGGAGGCATTCCGGGTATCTCGTCAAGAAACACATCAGAAAATTCTGCCACGACTTCAGTGTTAGCTGAGTCTGCACCATTCTTGCGTGTGTCTCGAACAGAAGCAAGGTACCCTTCACAGCCAGAATATAACATTCGCCGGGCCGTAGTAGCTAAAATCACCATCGACACCTTCGTCGACGAACTGGCCGAGTAAGAGAATTCTGTTCCTCCAGGTAGTCGATGTTGACACAAAATCACAGTCAACCAAATATTGATAGAATTGACTATATGATACTTGTGATAATTCAATACGACACATAAAGACTAAAGTCTGTACAAGCCAGACGACAGCTCGCACCTGCAATGCAACATAGTTTTGAGTCTGTATTTTACAATTTACTGAGTCTAGACTTATGTAAACTGAGCTGTGCTGAGCATCTGAGACTTAACCTATACCCATAACCCAAATCAAAAGCTCCACAAAAATCTAAATAAGCCAATTTACAAATTGGACCCATTCTGTGCTCTGGAGACAGAGTTCAGGCCGAACTCTGCCTCCACACAGAGTTCGGGCCGAACTCAGCCTCCTAAAAATCATGACCCTAATTTTTAGGGTTGGCTGGTTGCAAGTTGTCAAACGGCCAAATTTTTCAATATTCCAACCAGAATTCTGGCCGAATTCTGCCTACCTGGTATCCTATAAATAGGCCATGAATTCTCTTATTTTCATTCATCCAATCTTCTCTTCTCTTCTCTCTAAAGCTCTATACAAGCCATACTCTTCTTCATCTACTAGCCACAGGCTCCCTAAGCCTCAAGTGCTTAGTACTTTTTAGTTAAGAGTTTGTACAAGAGTTCAAGAAGTCGCTTGGAAAATTCCAAGCATCGCCACTGCAATATTTGTAAGAAGTTGACGTGCTCTTTTGAAGAAAAGGCACGGGGTGTAACTACTATTTCATAAATAGTGGATTTAATCCTGAGCTAGAGTTCTCAGGCCTGGACTAGTCCTCTACGAGGGAAACCAGGTTAAAAATCGGCTGTGTTTGCGTATGCTTTCTTACTCCTTATTTATTTTTGCATTTACTCTGATTGCTTTCAGCTTGTGAAAGAGTTTAATTTTTAATTGGCTATTATTATTATAAACTCTATTCACCCCCCTCTAGAGTTGCCATCTGTTCTTCAATTGGTATCAGAGCTCTGTTCTCTCAACAAGGACTAACATTCTAGAGCTGATCCATGGCAACCACATAATCTATGATTTTCAATCATGGTGAAGGGCAGTCCACTCATAGGCCTCCCCTATTTGATGGAACTAACTACACCTATTGGAAAACAAGGATGAGTTTTTATCTCAAGTCGCTAGACTTCGACCTGTGGACCATCGTCACTGATGGTTACAAAAAGCCCGCCAGGATAGTTGTCAATGGTGATCTCGTTGAGAAACCACATGACAAATATTCTTACGAGGAGAAGAAACAGGCAAGTCTAGACGCGAAAGCTATTAATACCTTATTTTGTGCTATAGACAGGAATGAGTTTACAGGGTCTCAACATGCACCACCTCTCACGAAATATGGAGACTTCTAGAAGTGACGCATGAAGGAACCACCCAAGTCAAGGAATCAAAGATAAGTCGTCTCACTCAAGAATATGAGGCTTTCAAGATGAAGCCAAATGAGACGATCACGCAAATGTTCACAAGGTTCCTCGACATCATCAATCATCTATCTTCGCTCGGCAAACAATATACAAATCATGAGAAGATTCGCAAGCTTCTTAGGGGGCTACCAAAGATTTGGAACCCTAAGGTGACAGCCATCATAGAAGAAATGATCTCACAACTATGTCCATGGAGACTTTGATAGGAAAGCTTATGACTCATGAGCTTGACCTCAAAGACTTCGAAGAGCCTGCTCCTAAGGCTAAGGAGATCGCCCTCAAAGCTCACCGACGAAGGACTGACCCCGAAGAGATGGATGACGACAACTCGGAAGGTGATGATCAAGCTCTCCTTGTCCGCAACTTCAAGAAATTCCTTCGCTTCAATCAAAGAAAGAAGGAACCACAAGAAGTTGACGAAGAAGAGCCAACATGCTACGGTTGCAAAAAGACTGGACACGTCCGAAAAGACTGTCCATTCTTAAAGAAGAGCAACCGTTATGAGAAACCACACAAGAAGGCTTCCTCAAAGAAATATGCCAACACAAGCATTCGGCATGAAAGCGAAGCCAGTGACTCCGAGAAAGAAAAGGACTCTCCTCAAGATACCGCCAATGTTTGCCTAATGGCTACATCCGACAAGATAACTAGTGAAACTCTCGATGATTTCACTTTTGACGAACTTGGTGATGCATTCAATGATTTACTCAATGACCACAAGAAAGTCATTGGTAAATATAAACACGCCAAGGAGAAGATCAAAAGTTATGAAGTCGAGATTCAAAGACTCTCTTCATTGCTTGATAATATTAGAGACACTTCACCCACGGAAGTCACAAATGAGGTGTCTAAGCTTAAATTAAGCCTACATGATGCCGAAGCACGTATTGAAAAGCAAACACAAGAGATCACAACACTCAACACTGAGATTGTTGAAGAAAAAAATAGACACAAAATCTCTATCACTAAGATTTATAGTTTGAATACTAAGATTGATGAACTACAGGCTGTCTCTAAGAAGTTAGAGACTAGATTGGGAAAACAGGTTGCTCAACCTCAAACCCAATCACATGAGACACACACAAAGCATGACACTATTCATACTAGTCAACCACGTCATCCACCTGCAGCACGTAAACATGCTTATATACACTCACTTTCATAAAGCACACAAACCACATGAACGTAGAAATAATTCTCATATGATACATAATCACCATGCTACACATAGATACAATCATTACTATGTTGCACATAACCATCATCATACTGCTAATAGATATAAACATCATCCTGCAGCCACATATAGTCATCATCATGCTCCACACCACTCTTACCATGCTACATATAGACATCATCACCATGCTACTCTACACCACTCTACATATAGATATCATCACCATGCTACTCCATACCACTCTACATATAGACATCATCAACATGCTCCTAGCATAAATAGGAATATTATTTGTACTTATTGTGGACTACATGGACACATTTCACCACAATGTAGAGTTAGGAGATTAGTAGATAGAAACATATATGCATGGTTGCCGAAAACTAACTTTTCAGGACCCTCAAGAACTTGGGTACCAAAGGTCACATCTACTCTTGATGTAGGTGGACCTTCCCTCCTCAACTAAGAGTAAGTGGATTCTCGATAGTGGATGCTCGCGACATATGACGGAAGACGTAAATCTTTTCGCATCACTATCGATGAAGAGGGAAGGGTATGTATCCTTTGGCAACAACCTTAAAGGGTATATCATTGGTAATGGTACTATAGGTCATCCTCCTTCTCCCGTAATAAAGGATGTCTGCCTAGTGACCGAGTTAAAGCATAACCTGCTCAGCATTAGTCATCTTGCTGACCATGGATATGACATTAACTTTGGACAAGATAAATACTTTATTTATGATAGGTCAACGGGAGACATCGCTTTTGAAGGGATAAGAGAGGATAATATCTATATTTTCTATCTATCAAGAGATACTAACAGTGCAGGTAGATGCCTATATGCTCACAAGGATGAAAGATTACTGTGGCACCAGCGTCTTGGTCATGCCAATATGGATACTATATCCAGGCTATCGACTAAGAAGCTAGTTAGAGGCTTTTCTGACATCACATTTAAAAAGGACACTGTATGTGCTGAATGTGAATTGAATAAGGCAACCA
The DNA here is from genome assembly GCA_029216955.1 of Iris pallida. NCBI lineage: Eukaryota > Viridiplantae > Streptophyta > Magnoliopsida > Asparagales > Iridaceae > Iris > Iris pallida. The sequence continues at coordinate 14,361 of JANAVB010020092.1, read as the reverse complement.
AGTCCTCATTTCATTCCATAAACTCTGTAAGTACTACTAGACCCTTGCAATTACTTCATATGGATTTATTTGGCCCTAGTAGAGTAGCAAGTCTTGGTGGAAAACTCTATACCTTTGTTATTGTTGATGACTTTTCTAGATTTACTTGGGTTTTCTTTCTTACAAATAAAAGTGATGCTATTTCAGTTTTCAAGATTTTTGTTAAGAAAGTTCAAAATGAAAATGGCTACATGATTACTCGAATCCGAAGTGATCATGGAGGCGTATTCGAAAATACTGATTTTAAAAAGTTTCGTGATTCCAATGGTTTTGATCATGAGTTTTCTTGTCCAAGAACTCCTCAACAAAATGGTGTGTGGAGCGGAAGAATAGGGCTCTTGGCGATATGGCTAGAGTCATGTTGAATAAGTTTTCACTTCCGAAATATTTTTGGGCTGAAGCTGTCAGCACAGCGTTCTATATTTGAATAGGGTGCTTATTCATCCTATTACGAAGAAAACACCCTATGAGCTTTGGTTTGGAAGAACCCTAAATTTCTTATTTTAGAGTTTTTGGTTGTAGATGTTTTATCCTTAACACCAAAGACAACTTAGGCAAATTTGATGCCAAAGCTGACGATGGTATATTCCTTGGCTATGCTGCCAAGAGCAAGGGATATAGAGTATTTAACAAACGCTCATTAATTATGGAAGAGTCTACTAATGTGACTTTTGATGAAGATAACAGTGCAGCAGCTACTCTTGATGATGATGTTGAGCCATCAACTTCTACTCCAATGAATACCACTACTGAAACCAATTCTCTGGAGGGCTTGCCAAAGAAATTCTCTTTCAAGCCGTCACATCCAGAAAATTTGGTAATAGGTGTGGTTTCACGCAGAGTAACTACCAAATCATCATTAAAAGACTCCATTGCTAGTACTACCTTCATTTCACAAAATGAGCCAAAAAATATTTTAGAAGCTTTTAATGATGAATTTTGGATTTCTGCCATGCAAGAGGAACTCAACCAATTCGAGAGGAGCTAAGTATGGGAACTCGTTCCTAGACCGACAAATCACTCGATTATTGGTACTAAATGGGTTTTTAGAAACAAAGTAAATAAAGATGGTTCAGTTACACGCAACAAAGCTCGTCTAGTAGCTCAAGGATACAACCCAGTGGAAGGTATCGACTATGATGACGTATGCTCCTGTTGCGAGATTGGAATCCATTCGGATGCTTTGTGCATTTGCTAATTTTCAAATTTTCAAATTGTTTCAAATGGATGTTAAAAGTGCTTTCTTGAATGGATTTATTAAGGGGAAAGTTTTTGTAAAACAACCCCCTGATTTTGAAAATCATAAATTTCTCGACCATGTTTTCAAGCTCAAGAAAGTGTTGTATGGCCTCAAACAAGCCCCTAGAGCTTGGTATGAACCGCTAAGCAATTTTTTGCTTGAAAAAGATTTTTGTAAAGGAAAAGTTGATACTACACTTTTTATAAAATCTTTCAAAGACACTATTCTCTTAGTACAAATTTACGTGGATAATATTATATTTGGTTCTACTGATGAAACCCTCTGTCAAGATTTTGCCAAGTGTATGCAGACCGAGTTTGAGATGAGCATGATGGAGGAGCTCAACTACTTTCTTGGACTGCAAGTCAAACAAACGTCAAATGGAACTTTCATCTGTCAATCTAAGTATACAAAGGACATGCTGAAGAAATTCGACCTTGACAACGTCAAACCAATCAGCACTCCAATGGCTACTACAACTAAACTAGAACCAGATGAAAGCGGCAAACCAGTAGATCAACGTAAGTATCGAGGTATGATAGGCAGTCTACTTTATTTAACTGCTAGTCGCCCTGATATTATGTTTAGCGTTTGCCTGTGTGCTAGATATCAAGCTAATCCTAAGGAATCACACATGACTGCTGTTAAGCGTATCTTTTGATACCTTAAGGGTACGATTACAGTGGGCCTATGGTATCCCAAATCAACATCATTTGACCTTATTGGTTACTCGGATGCTGATTTCACCGGATGCAAGGTCGACCGTAAAAGTACAAGTGGCACATGTCATTTATTAGGAAAAGCTCTAATCTCTTGGTTTAGCAAGAAGCGGAATTCTGTCGCACTATCCACAACAGAAGCTGAATACATCGCAGCCGGGCGTTGTTGTGCACAAATTCTGTGGATGAAGCAAACCCTTGAAGACTACAACTTATCTTTTATGCACATTCCAATATTTTGTGATAACACTAGTGCTATAAATCTCACTAAAAACCCCATATGTCACTCACGCACGAAACACATTGAAATACGTCACCACTTTTTGCGTGATCATCAGCAAAATGGCACTATTAACTTAGAATTTATTGACACTGATCATCAGCTAGCAGATTTCTTTACAAAACCATTATCCGAAGAGCGTTTTAATTTTCTCTGTTGTGAACTTAGAATTTTGGATGAAGCTGTTATTTATTAAAATAACCTGCGTAAATATCGAGTATGTCTTAATTCTTTATGATGAAATTGCTATGGGTACAAGCCGAAAGGGTCCTTCTGACAACAAGGCGTAAAAGCCTAAGCGACACGGTGCACTAGTCCTCAGGACTACCGCTAGCTGGGATCCGGCCCCTGCAGCTAACCCATGGTAGCTTCAAAATATTGAATTATGGCATAATTTCTTGTTTATTACATGGTTTATTTTTATTTATCACATGCTAAAATACAGATTTTGCAACTTCACTTTCATTTAGCGTTGATTTTTTTCTCAAATTTTGTACATGTATCATATTCTTTTAGTCTCTCACTTAATCAATTATTTTCAGCCTGATTTCTGTTCTGGTTCCAGAAACCAGAATTCGGGCCGAACTCTGCTTTACCCAGAGTTCGGGCCGAATTCTGCTTGGCTATTCCAGAACCGGGAGCAGCCTCAGTCGCTGATCAAAATTTGATCCAATGGTCCATATCTATTTCGACCATCCGAACCTTTACACAAATATTCGGGTTCCCCTCGAAACTATTTTTCTTCAAACCCTAACCCTAGTTCTTCCTTTCTAGAGCATATCTCTTCTCAAAACTCAAGGAGAAGATTTCTCTCACCATTCTCCTTCATCTTTCATCATCACATTGAGGTATATTTCAACACTTCTCTCCATCTCAATTTCTTCAATTTCCTCAATTGTCTTTATTATTTCATGGCTCCACGACTGTTCAATAGAGGGAAGAGACTTCGAACCGAGGGTGCGTCCTCTTTGAATGCTCCTTCTCGTGTTGAACCGCCCGTTGAACAACCCAATCAACCACCTATCCACCCATTGTTCAACCCACCTCGTCCACTCGACCCCAACACGTATGACGACCGGATATTTGTATCACTTGACGCTTCAAATATATGGTTTAGTGATTTTCGGACACGTCCGGTGTTTGCGGGTCATCCTATCAATTTTACTATTTTTTCACAATATGATTCACTCTTTCATGATTTTGTCTTGATGAACTTGTCACCACCAACTCGGTTATATATCGCAATGCTATACAAATGTTCTATTGCAACCTAACTCATGATGATACACATATTTTTTCACGGGTTGCGGGCATTGATATTTCTTTCGATGATTTTGACTTGGCCGAACACCTTGAACTCCCGGAGCCAAACTCATGGGAAAAATTTATTGAAGCTCGAACGTTTCAATTTCCCGATGGATCTTCCCTCGAAAGCTTTAAGGACGATTTGTGTACCCTAACACACGTCCTCGCAAGCTTTTGGCCAAGTTTTTCAATCCCTATTTTTTATGAACTTCATCGGATTATATTTAACACTATTCTGCCCAAAGCAGGATCCACCGATGAGGTTACCAACTTTGAAATCTCGGCTTTGTATCATCTCCACTTTTATGTTCCATTTAATCTTCTACGTACCATAATGGACTGGTTGATTAACGCTAGGAAGAAACCAAGATCTTGGGTTTCTGCTCTTTATCTTCCTATGCTCTTTCGTGCTTTTCGTGTACCTCTTGATAAGTGCCAGTTCCTACCTGCCCCTGCCTTCCTCTCTAAGGCACGGCGGTTTCTGCTCTTTATTCCTATGGCTCACCTGTTGTGTCCGATCACTCTGACGATGAGCCCGATGCCCCTCCTCTTGGACAGGATCCTCCTTCTCCTCCTGCTACTCTTGAGTCACTCCAGACTATGCTCTGCGATCGATTCACTTTAGAGGATGATCGCTGGACTCAGCTTGACTACCGTACCACCCTGCAGATGAGTGCCATCAGCAACTCACTGCACGACATTCGGTACTCTATGTCCCGGCATCCTTCTATGCCTATTCCTATGGAGCGGGACCCGGCTCACGATGGATATCGTATCGATGACCCTTGGGTTATCCGCTACTTGGATCCGGATGCGGCCTTCGTGGACCCTCGTCGTTCCTTTACTGATCCATCCGACGACGCTGGGCCTTTCACGAGCTCGATGATGGATATGGATGTCTACTTGCTGCTGCTACTGAGGATCGTAGTTTATGTTTTCTGCATTTTGGATTTTAGTTGATGTAGTTGCTTTTATGCACTTTGATTGTAGTAAACTTATTTCTTATTTGTGACTCTTGAGACATTCGGTAGTTTTATCAGTTTCTATGCAATATCATCTATTAGTGTGCTTGCTAGTTATTATTTCATATGATTTTTTGATAAATGCCAAAAGGGGGAGAAATATTTGCTTTTCTATATTTATCATTATAGCATATTTGCTATCATTATGTATATGTGCTTCGGGAAAAGAATGGACAACAGGAACAGAGCATTATTTACGGGGGAGCTATTGCTAGCTCGGCACTGATTACGGGGGAGCTATGCCATTGCTCTTAAATGTGTCCAGGTATGAATATTGAATATACAAATATCATTTCGTCAATTATCAATATGGGGGAGATTGTTGACACAAAATTACAGTCAACCAAATATTGATAGAATTGACTATATGATACTTGTGATAATTCAATACGACACATGAAGACTAAAGTCAGTACAAGCCAGACGACAGCTCGCACCTGCAATGCAACATAGTTTTGAGTCTATATTTTTACAATTTTATTGAGTCTAGACTTATGTAAACTGAGCTGTGCTGAGCATCTGAGACTTAACCTATACCCATATCCCAAATCAAAAGCTCCACAAAAATCCAAATAAGCCCATTTACAAATTGGACCCATTCTGTGCTCTGGAGACAGAGTTCGGGCCGAACTCTGCCTCCACACAGAGTTCGGGCCGAACTCTGCCTCCTAAAAATAAGGATCCTAATTTTTAGGGTTGGCTGGTTACAAGTTTTCAAACGGCCAAATTTTTGAATATTCCAACCAGAATTTTGGCCGAATTCTGCCTACCTGGTATCCTATAAATAGGCCATAAATTCTCTCATTTTCATTCATCCAATCTTCTTTCTTCTCTCTAAAGCTCTATACAAGCCATACTCTTCTTCATCTACTAGCTACAAGCTCCCTAAGCCTTAAGTGCTCAGTATTTTTCGGTTAGGAGTTTGTGCAAGAGTTTAAGCAGTCGCTTGGAAAATTCCAAGCATCGCCACTGCGATCTTGTAAGAAGTTGACGTGCTCTTCTGAAGAAAAGGCACGGGGTGTAACTACTATTTCACAAATAGTGGATTTAATCCTGAGCTAGAGTTCTCAGGCCTGGACTAGTCCTCCATGAGGGAAACCAGGTTAAAAATCGGCTGTGTTTGCGTATGCTTTCTTGCTCCTTATTTATTTCCGTATTTACTCTGATTGCTTTCAGCTTGTGAAAGAGTTTAATTTTTAATTGGCTATTATTGTTATAAACTCTATTCACCCCCCTCTAGAGTTGCCATCTGTTCTTCTGTCGAAACACAACTCGCTTCTCACACAGTCAATCGTCGTACAACATGCACTTAACCAATCCATTCCCAAAATGATATCATAATCTTTCATATCTAGCTCGACTACATCCAATAGTAGCCTTCTCTCCCCGATACATATGTAACCATCCCTGCATATCATGTTAGTAGGCATCTCTACTCCTGATGGAGTACTAACACTAAGATATACATCCAACATTGACATTTTTATTTCATGTTCCTTAACATAGTCTTTAGATATAAAACTATGTGTAGCACCAGAATCAAATAAAGTACGTGTAGGAATGCCATTAAATAACAATATACCTGTCACGACAGTATCTGATACAAATGCCTCTTCCTCAGACAATGTAAAGACTCGGCCATGAGCACCGGTCCTCTGATTCTGTGGTGGTTGATGGGGTCGTGGTGCCTGTCCATGATTCTGTTGATGCTGTTGGTGAGGCTGGTGGTGATGCTACTACCTTGGAGGGTTCTGGTGGCCCCTCCCTAGACAGTCTCTGAATTCGTGGCCCATACGACCACATTTGAAGCATCCACCCTCTAGCACCTGACATTCATTAGCGAAGTGCCCTTTGTTGCGGCACTTGTTGCAATAGGTCCACCCTGGTTGGGTCGTTAGAAGCCACCGTGATTCTGAAGCTTAGGCGCCTGATATCTACCCCCATTGTTCAGTCTCTTATTATGTAGATTCTATACCGACGCTTGCACTGGTGCCGTCGCAGGATAGTATGGGTCCAATTCCTTTGCGTGCTCATAAGACTCCTGAAAGTCTTATACTTTTGAACCACAAGTCGAGCCTTCAGAGCAGGCCTCAAGCCCTGCTCAAACCGACGAGCCTTAGATATTTCGTTAGTAAACTTCGTGATTGCATACTGAGATAGTCTCAAAAACTCTACCTCATACTCATTTACTGTCAGGTTTCCCTGCTCGAGCTTCTGGAATTCCAATTCCTTAGCTCGCTACTCAGTCGTAGAGAAATACTGAGCCAGAAAGGCCTTGCGGAACATCTGCCAAGTAATTTTCGTTGTCCCATTCACTTCCGCAAGAATCCTTTTCTGACTTTGCCACCAGTAGTGTTCGTTGGAAACCAGCAGTAGTTTCACACATGATACCCTCTTGGATCCAACAATACCCAAAGCTTCCAAATGATCCTCCACTTCAACTAGCCAATCCATAGCATGGTGGCTTCTTCTATCCCTTTGAATTCTTTGTTGCATATCTTCTTAAACTTTGTAATATCGGCCACAGCAGTGGTTTTCTTAGCTGCCGGGGGTTCCGCTACCTCCACAAGTTTGCTCTCTCGTGAGACTGGAGTGCCTTGAGCCCCATTATTTACCACTGATCGGACCAACTATTGCAGAGTATCTAGCTGCTTCTGTTGGGCCTCGAATTTCTTTGTGTTCTGCCTCTGCTGGCTCTCCATCATAGCCAGCATCCTCTCCATAGGGTCGGTTGAGGCTACCACCCTTGAGCTACTCGCGTTGTTCGTTGTACCCGCCTTTGTCATCTCTGCAAAAATAGAGAAGATTTTTAGTCTCATAAAATATTTATGGACTTATTGTATGGAACATCTCATTTTAGGACATTTAAAACCAAAGTTGTTCGAGAAGCAATAAAGCTTGTGTCATTTTCGAAATCTTAAAACCAAGAAATTCCCAAGGAAGTAAAGTCATGCTTTGTTACCAAACTGTCACGCCCCGATTCGTGGAATCGTTCGCCTCCGCTTTGATTCACGCCGAATCGTTCGTCCTCGCTAAAGTGTGATGCCGTACAAGTCTGGAATTGCACTTGTACAAGGCGTGCTCGTGTTCCTTTTATAAAAGACATTTTGAATAGAGATTCGCAACGGTTGATAAAGAAGTTTGGGCAACAAAGATATGATCTAAAATAAGTTCTTTATTGATATATTTGAAATTACATTGCATAAATATAAGGCTCTCAAACAGCCGGGATGAAAGGCCAAACTTGGCTACAACTTGCAGAAACATTGAAATGAGATACAACTTGTTCCATACATTATATCTCTTTATTAATAATACGGCAATAACCACCTTCAGCAAAATGCCTTCTTCTTCAAGTGGAAACTTCAAGATGTACGAAGCTTCTGAAGAGTCGGACAGCAAGCCTTCAGCGTCTATGATTATCCACTAGGTTCCCGGCACCTGTGGAGACGAGGGTCAGTACATTGCCACATATGTACTGGTGAGCGGCCGTAACCAATCTCACCATAAATCAACAGTAGTAAAATTACATGAATGATCACTATTGATTTGTATTGTTTCTATCTTGCCTTAGGGTCCATTAACAATTTATATTTGATAAGAAATATAAGGAGCATACAGTGATGTTAGAAACATAAGCAATTCATGTTGTTCTAACATAAGCAATTCATATTGATCACCAATTTGGTGAATCTTACCCACGGTCGTTAGCCATCCCTGTAAATATTTATGAATACCACTTACTCTGCCTGCATAAGACATTGTTAGCTATGCTACCTGTCTATATGAAGGTCACTGACTACACGCCATCTGGGACATCTTGGTCGGACGGCTCCCCTTCAGCGGTGGGTAGCTAGTCCATCCGGAAGGTTCCCGAAAGATCGTGCTACTACTTCACACTGTGCTACTACTTCAGCACTATGTTCCTCCTAGGCCGAATCGATTCCGTGGCCTCGGAGTACCGTTCGAGGAACTACCTTGTATACAAGTTGTCCATGACCATGCATGCAATACAACTTAACTAATAAAGGACATGACATGCATGATAATAGCATCTTCCACACATAGTCGTAGTTCTCATTTTATCTTGCCATTTTTCCATCTTTCCAACTTGCCATCTTACGATCTTACTTTGAGCCATAGGCTCGCATATTCGTTCATCCAACCAAGGGACTATTCATTTGTAACCTATTCTTTCGAACCGAAGTCTGATATACTTACCGCCCAATACTTGGGTCTTTGCATCACCTGTTAAACAATTCATATAGCATACGAGCATCATTCGATTTGCAACATAAGCCTAGCTATGTGATAATTTATCTTTCATTATCTTTCTCGTATTATTACTAGGCATCTTTTATTAAGCACCGAACGCAATAACAAGTCTACCAATGTTATGCGCGAAGATCAAGGATCGTCGAAGGATCAAAGCCACTCACTTGTTGGTAAATTGTCGAGAGAAAGAGGTCTTCCACGCAACGTCAAGCTAGTTTCACTGCATTAGCACCTGCATTGGCACCAACATTTGGCCAGCATTCTTCTTTCCTTTCTCTCAGTGATTCGATATGAAATGCGTAGATAGTGAAAGTAAATCCATAAAAATATTCATCGAAAACAATCACGAAAATGCACACAAAAGCCAACAGCAAAAGCGACATCGAAAACCAGCAGGGCAAGGTCTCGGGGCAAGCGACTCTTATAGAACTCTTTCCCCAAGACACGCGCCACTGCATCTTGGGCATCATTTCAAAAGAGTCCAATCCATAACGAGGAAAGGTTCTCAATTCATTATCTCGTGATCCTGGCAATTCTCATCCGACTCGGCCATTCGACCGCTAGCCCGCACCGTACTTCGCAACGGATTCAGGGCATTATAAGGATTGCCTGACATCACATTCAAAAAGGATACATTATGTGCTGAATGTAAAAAGAATAAGCCCACCAAATCTTCTTTTAAATCCATCAACACTGTAAGTACCATTCGACCTTTGCAATTACTCTACATGGACTTATTTAGACCTAGTAGAATAGCCAGTCTTGGCAGAAAACTCTATGCTTTTGTTATTGTAGATGACTTTTCGAGAATTACTTGGGTTTTCTTTCTTGCAAACAAAAGTGATACTATTTCAGTTTTCAAAGTATTCTCTAAAAAGTTCCAAAACGAAAAAGGCTACATGATTACTCGAATCCGAAGTAATCATGGTGGCAAATTCGAAAATTTTAATTTCGTAAAGTTTTTTGAGTCAAATGATTTTGATTATGAGTTTTTGTGTCCTAGAATTCCTCAACAAAATGGTGTTGTGGAGTGAAAGAATAGAACTCTTGGCGATATGGCCAGAGTCATACTGAATCAATTCTCTCTTCCAAAATATTTTTGGGCAGAAGCTGTCAATACAGCATGCCATGTTTTAAATAGGGTTTTGATTCGACCTATTTCGAAGAAAATACCCTATGAGCTTTGGTTTGGTAAAACACCAAATATTTCTTACTTTCGAGTGTTTGGTTGTCGCTGCTTTATCCTTAATACTAAAGACAACTTGGGCAAGTTTGATGCCAAAGCTGACGAACGTATTCTTCTTGGTTATACTGCCAAGACCAAAGGATATAGAGTGCTCAATAAACGCTCTATGATTGTTGAAGAGTCTACTACTTTTGATGAGAGTAATAGTACAACTGCTTTAACTGATGATGTCGGCGCTCACTACGAATCAACAACTTCTACTCCTATGGATACACCACCTGAAATTAGTTTTCTGGAGAGCATACCAAAGAAGTTCCAATTCAAGCCTTCGCATCCAGAAAGCTTGTTAATAGGTGAGGTATCACAAGGGGTAACTACTCGATCTTTTTTGAGAGAATCTATTGCTAGTACTACTTTTATTTCTCAAATTGAACCAAAAAATGTTTTAGAAACTTTTAACGATGAATTTAGGATATCTGCAATGCAAGAAGAACTCAACCAATTCGAACAAACAGGTTTGGAAACTTGTTCCTAGACCTGCTGATTACTCGATCATTGGTACTAAATGGATTTTTTGTAACAAAGTAAATGAGGACGGTTCAGTCACCCATAACAAGGCTTGTCTCTCGTAACTCAAGGATACAACCAAGAGGAAGGTATCGACTACGATGAGACGTATGCTCATGTTGTACGACTTGAATCTATTCGAATGTTTTGTATCTTCGCAAATTTCTAAAATTTCAAACTTTTTGAAATGGATGTGAAAAGTGCTTTTTTAAATGGCTTTATTAAAGAAGTTTTTGTTAAGCAACCCCCTGGTTTTAAAAATCATAAATTTTTTGACCATATTTTTAAACTTAAGAAAGCTCTTTATGGCCTCAAACAAGCTTTTCGAGCTTGGTATGAATGCCTTAGTACTTTCTTACTTGATAAAGGTTTTTCAAAAGGAAAAATTGACACTACACTTTTCATAAAATCCCTTGATGACACTATTTTGTTAGTACAAATCTATGTAGATGATATCATATTTGGGTCTACTAATTATGAGGCTCTATGCAAGGAATTTGCCAAGTGTATACAGAATGAGTTTGAGATGAGCATGATGAGGGAGCTCAACTACTTCCTTAGTTTGCAAGTCAAACAATACTCGCATGGCGTCTTCATTAGTCAGTCGAAGTATACAAAGGACATGCTAAAAAATTTTGAGCTTGACAATCAAACCTATCAGCACTCCTATGGCTACTATAACAAAGTTAGAACCTGATGAAAGTGGAAAACCGGTTAATCAACGTAAGTATCGAGGTATGATTGGTAGTCTATTGTATTTAACTGCTAGTTGTCACGATATTATTTTAGTGTTTGCTTATGTGCTAGATATCAAGCTAACCATAAGGAATCACACATGACCATGATTTAGCGTATCATTAGATATCTTAAAGGAACTATTACGGTAGGCTTGTGGTATCCCAAAACCACTTCTTTTGACCTAATCGGATATTTCGATGCTGATTTGGTGGGATGCAAAGTCTACCGTAAGAGTACCAACGGCATGTGTCATTTGTTAGGAAAGACTTTAGTCTCATGGTTTAGCAAGAAGTAGAGTTCTGTCGCACTATCCACAACAGAAGCTGAGTACATCGCAGTTGGTCGTTGTTGTGCACAGATTCTGTGGATGAAGCAAACTCTTGAAGACTATAACTTACTATTCACACATGCCTATTTTTGTGATAAAACTAGTACAATAAATTTGACCAAGAACCTAGTATGTCACTCACATACAAAGCATAGAAATTAGACATCATTTCTTACGTGATCATCAATTGCATGGCACTATAAACTTAGAATTCATTGACACTGAACATCAGCTAGCAGATTTTTTTACAAAACTATTAGCCAAAGAACGCTTCATTTTTCTTTGTCGAGAGTTAGGAATTTTGGATGAAACTGCCATTCAATAAAATGTACCTACGTAAATAACGGTTATAACATATATTATTCATAGTGACGTTGCTTTGGGTACAAGCCAAAATGGTCCTTCTGAGAAAAAGGCGTAAAAGCCTAAGCGACACGGTGCACTAGTCTTCGGACTACCGGTAGGTAGGATCCGGCCCCTACAGCAAACCTGAGGCAGTTCCACTGTGCTGATAATTGTTTTAACAATAATTTATTATATGGCTACACTATTTTATGGCTTGTAATATTCATTATTCTTCATTCCTCTTTTAGAGTTCTGGAATCAGTCCACCAGAATTTGGGCCGAACTCTGCCCTACACGGAGTTCGAGCCAAACTCTGTGTGCTTGGTTCTAAAACCTCAAGCAGCTTCGGGCCTTCCAATTTGTTGATCCAATGGCCATGATTTAACACGAGCTGCCGGCCCTACTTTCAAATACTCGAATTTCCTCCCTCTCTTCATTCTTACCATCTTCAACCTCTCTCCAAGCCCATTCTATCCAAACCCTAACCCTAGAAATCTCAAATCTTAGGGTTTTCTATCCCAAACTCACGGATATAGGGTTTGTGGTGGTTCTCTTCCATCTCCAACAAATTTTGTGAGGTATAACCAATTTTTCTCTTTTCTTTCAATTTCTATTTTCTCCATTATCTCTGGCCCAAGATTATTTGGTAGAGGCAAGAGGATGAGAAGTGAGGGAGCATCTTCATCTAACCCTCCTCCTCATCCTCCTTCCATTCATCCTTCGTTCAACCACCCACACCCACTAAATCCTAACACCTACAGTGAGCAAATTTTTTTCTCATTGGAGGCATCCAATGAGTGGTACTCAGACTTCTGCTCACGTAGTGTGTTCCCGGGCCATCCGATTAATTTCAATTTTCTCGGCATATGATTCACACTTTCACGATTTATGCCTTGATGAACTCGTGACTACTTCATCTCTCATTTATCTCAATGCCATCTAGATGTTTTAATGTAATATGACACATGACACCAGAAGAATTTATTCCCGTGTCGCCGGCATTGACATATCTTTTGACAATTTTGAACTTGCCGAATACCTTGAACTTCCGGAACCCAACTCTTGGGAAAGACTTGCTGATGCCCGAGATTTTCAATTCTCCGGTGATTCCACTCTTGAGGGTTTTAAGGACGCGATATGTACTCCTAACACACGTCCTCGTAAACTCCGAGCTAAATATCTCAATAATCATTTTTATGAACTCTATCGGATTATCTTCTCTACAATCTTGTCCAAAGCGGGATCCACCGATGAAGTTTTCTATCATGAGATCTCAGCTCTTTATCACCTTCACTTTTGTATTCCCTTCAATTTCCCTCGCACGATGATGGAATGGATGATTCGTGCGAGAAAGAAACCAAAATCCTTGGATTATGCCATGTATCTACCAATGATTTTTCGTGCCTTCAACATCCCTCTTGATGACTGTCAGTTCCTACCTGCTCCTGCCTATCTGTCTAAGGCACGTAGGTCTATTGTTGCTGTTGCTCCTCCTGCTGAGACTGAATCTTCTGACTCGGATACTCCTGAGCCTGAGCCTCCTGCTACTCTTGACGCCATGCAGGCGATGTTGCGCGATCGCTTCCACTTGAAAGACGACCGCTGGGCCCAGATGGACTACCGTATCACCCTTCAGATGAGTGCTATCAGCAACACACTACACGACATTCAGTACATCCTGGCCACCCACCCTACTATGTCATTCCATATGGTACGGGACCCTTCTTACCGTATTGACACACGGGTCAGGCATTATCTGGATCCGGACGCGGCATTTGTTGTCACTACCACATTTCTAGTTTGAGGGTAAATTTGTCATTTTGGGGTAAATAAAATTTATTAGTATTAATTAGAATTTATGGGAATTTTTAGGATTTATTTTGGATTTTCGACTAGTTTGATTTTGGACTAGTTTTGACTCTTGTAGACCAACCTAGGAACTAACCATAGTTAGTTGGGCTTGGTTAGGTCAAGTGGACCCTAGTCTAACCTAGTGGGACTCAAGTTAGTGGTTAGTGATTTATTAGAACTTGAATTAGGATTTTAGAAATCAAGTTATTTGATAAATGGCTTGTGATTACACAAGTCATTTTGACTAAACTAGTTAGGACTAGCCAAACCTAGCTCAACCCCCACCCTAACCTAACATGGCTGACCAGCTAGGTTTAACCTAGGGATTCCCCCTATTTAATCTCTCCTAATTTCTAGGGCTAGCCTCTTTTAGGGTTCTTCAAAAAGTTCTAAGGAAAGAGGTGAGTCTCATCTTCCTAAAATCCTTAAAAATCCATTTCAAATCCTTTTTCCTTCAAACCAATTC
>JANAVB010020091.1:0-45344 GCA_029216955.1 Iris pallida | reverse complement strand
TTAAGTCACACTAAGTCAACTAGGTCAAGGCAAGTCAAAGCAAGTCAAACTAGGTCAATCTAAGTCAAGGATTGAGTTACAGTTGACTTCTGGTCAACTGGTCAACTCTGGTCAATTCTAGGTCAAACTTGACTAACGTTGACTAACAGTTGACTTTGGGTCAACTGGTCAACTTCGGTCAAGTTCTGGTCAATCCTAGGCTACGATTGACTTTTCGGTTGACTTTGGTCAAAAATAGTCAATTGTGGTCAACCAAGGTCAAAACTAGTCTAACCTAGGTCAAATGTTGACTCTACTTCGATGTTCAGTCAAAGTAGTCAACCATGGTCAAACTGGGTCAAAGCTAGTCTCTACAACCATCTACATGGTCACACATCCATTTCAGTGATTGTGAAATCACCGGAATCGATGGAACTCAAAATACCCAAAGGAGAAAGATTATAATAATAGGGTGAAAACCTACAGATTTTGTCGGATGATGTAACTAACATCACCAACGTATCCAGAATGGTCAAATCAGCTAGGATAGCCTGTCCAAAAGTCCAATTTGGACACAGGGGCAAAACGATAATTTGGGCTAAAATGATGTCCGCCGTTGGACACACTTTGCACCGAAAAATGTGCCAAAATAAAAGTGCACAAAACCTAACAAATTATATGTCCACAAATCCAGAATGACGATACGAACCCAACAGTATATCCAGAATTGGATTCCGTTGACCCGATCTCAATTTGGTCCGTTGATCCGGACATTGGAAACCAATTTGCACGAAAAAAACGTGTCGGAGCCAATGTCCTCAAAACTCAGCAAATTATATATCAACGAGTCCAGAATGACGATACGAACTCAACGGTATATCCGGAATTGGATTCCGATGAGCCGAACTCAAAATGACACGTTGACCCGGATATTGGTATCCGACTTGCACCGAAATGCGTGCCGGAACCAATGTCCACTAAAACCTAGCAAATTATATGTCAACGAGTCCAGAATGACGATACGAACCCAACGGTATATTCAGAATTGGATTCCGATGAGTCGATCTCAAAGTGACCCGTTGACCCAGAAAGTGGGACCCGTTTTGCACCGAAATACGTGCCAGGGCCTACGTTCTCCAAATTAAGCAAACTTTATATGAAAACATGCCAGAACGATGCCACGAGTCTAATGGCGGTGTCAGAAATTGAATCCGGAGTCCCGGGTTCAAAAATGGAATTTTACAAGCGCAACACTAAGAATTCGAACGGCCAACTTTGGCGTCGAATTCGACCGACCTAACAAGCTCAAACTGAAATAAAATCTGAAGGGGGCAGGAAGAGGGTTATACCAACTGTGCACCAGAACTGATAGCGCACAAAACGGAGCTGCGACGACGAAGATACGAACCCGCAAAGTTGGCGTCATGAAACTGTCCAAAAATAGTTCAATTTAAAACGTCAACTTGGTGGCCAGTTTTGATGTATCAAACGACGAAATTAACGGTTCAAACTTGACAAAGGTGAAGAGGGATATACCGAGATTGAGACGGAGCAAGGAGTTCGTTGATCCAACGGTCGGATCTCCCAGAAAATGCACGTGAAGTTGCTGCCCGAGACGCAAATTCTGAAGTTGAAATCGCGCGTCACGGCGGGACTTCGTGCAAAACGCACGAATAGCCTATGCGTCGCGCCGGGGAGGAAGCCGATGGCCAGGGGGTGGTCGCCTGGGGGTCGCCGGGGTATGGGGAGCTCACGGGGGCGATGTGCGACGGCGACGGCGATCGCCGGCGCGCGTGCGCCCACTGCTGTACGCTGCTGCTGCTGCTGTTTGCAGCTGCTGCTGCGGCGGCGTGCGGCGACGCATCGCCGGGGTATGGCCAGGGGGTGGCTGTGCGAAGGTGGTGGCGGTGAGGGAGGTTGATGATGAAGGTGGTGGTGCATGGTAATGGTAGTGAGTATGATGGTGATGATGATAGTGAAGATGATGAAGTTGATGATGTGATGAAGGTGGTGGAGAGTAGGAGGAGGAAAGGTGGTGGAGTTCACAGTGGTGGTGGTGCTTGGCCGTCGGCCAGGGGCTGGGCTCGGAGGAGCTATTGTGGGAGAGTGAGAGGAATCATGTGTGTGTGTGTGTAGTATAAGGAGTGAGAGAGAAATATGTATGTGTGTGCATTAAATGAGAGGGGAGGAGAGAGAAGAGAGATATTTAGAGAAAGAGAGGGGTGGTCGGCTGATGGAAGGGGGTGTGGTGATGTGAAGAGGGAGAGGGATGTGGTGGGTGGGGAGTTAATGAGAAGAGAGGATTATATATATATAATAATATGTATGTATATATTATATAAAGAGAGAGAGAGATATTAAGAAGAAATTTAGAGAGAGAGAATGTGAGAGGGGGAAAGTCGGCTGGTGATGGGTTGAGGTGGGGGTTCTCTTTGTGTGGGAAGTGAGAGAGTAGGAGAGAGAGAGAGTTACATTATATATATATTTATATATATATATATATATATTATATATATATATATATATAATATATATATATATATAAAAATATATATATATTAATATATATTATGTATATATAAAAGAGAGGTTGAGATATTTTATAAAATAAAAGAATTATACTTTCGAGTAGGCAAAAATGGAAAAACACCAGTGGAGTGTATGGGCAGTCATGACAGGGCCCACACTAAACTGGGTTGGGCGTTGGGCCAAGTTTGGACAAGGTCGAAGCCAAGATTTAAATAAATTTATAAATTAAACCAAATTAAATCATGGATGAAATAGGAGCACAAGGGGGATCGAAATTGTGGCACAAGTGGCACTGGCATAGTTTACTCAAAACAGGCCAGGGCTATTATTGGGTCGACTAGATTGGACCGCTGTCGGGCCCGGAAATTAAATTGGAAGTTAAATCATAATTTACGGTAAATAATAAATTGGTCTAAATTGATCCGAAAGTTGTACGAAGGAATTGGAGCACAAAATGGAGTGTCTGAGTGGGACACGAAGGTCATGGGTGAAGAGCGTCTCGAGTAGATCAAACATGACAAGTTGGTTTCGAGAAAATGACTAGTCTGGTGCTCCTAAATTAAAAGTCATGGTAACGCGCATATGATGATCAAGGAAAAGAGTGGGAATTCAATTAATAATTAAATGGTCTATATTGACCCTAACTTGCGCGAAGCAAAAAGGGCACAAGGGAACGAGTTCAAGTGGGACATGATATATCAAAATGAAGATAATCTCGTCTACTACAAACTCCAAGAAGAAAGTTTCTAGAGACTGACATCCCTGATGCTCTAGAATTCCAAGTCACGGTAAAGAGCATTAAATTAAATAATAATCAAAAATAATATTTATTCAAAATAATTGATTTATAAAAAAAAAAAATAAGCCCTAAATTCAGGGGCTTACAATCCTACCCACCTTATAAAAATTTCGTCCTCGAAATTAAAGGTTGGGTGGGGTTAAAACATGATAAAAGATGTAGGCAATAATTTAGGCACGATCCAAGAATGACGAGTTTGCACGATCAAGAAAAATCGATTCAAAATTGTTCAGGCACGATGATGGATTTTGGCACGATAGAATCATGATATGAACAAAATCATATGTGCATGATTTCAGGAATAAGTCAAGTCATTGGGGCACAATTTTAGAGACGATTAGGAGAATCGAAGATATAATGAAGTTCAAGTACGGGGTGATTTGTAGGACTTAGGTTGATGGAAATCAACCCAAAAGTCGCATAGGCCCGATCAAGATGAAAGCTAACCATGACCAAAACAAGGTTTGGCATGGTTGAGATAAAATTTCAGACACAAAAAAAAATCGAAGTCAATGTCTTATAGGCCCGATCAAAGATTAAGGAGGATGATAAATAAAATCATGAAATACGATCCAAGTTCGAAGTCGATTAAAATCAAAAATAGTCTAAGTTCACTTGACACGATTTGAGGGTTAAGATTATCAAGATCATGAAAATCAAAGTTGTATAGTCATGATCTAAAACAGGGCTAAGAGAAGCAAATGGAGAGAAAATTTTGAGAATAGCAAGATTGAGAGATAGATTTGACAGAAATCAGATTATAGGTCACATAAGCACGATCAAGTTCCAAGTTCAGCTATGAAAGACGATAAAATCATGAATTCGAAATCAAGGTCCTAAAAGCACAATTTAGGAAGGAACCCAAGTCACAAGGAATTTGAAGTCATCTAGAGTCTAGTCAGCAACCAAGACTCTTTGGCACGATAAACAAGACGACCAAAATTGATTGGTCATGGACAGAAGGGAATCAAAATCTTAACGGTATCGCAATTTAAGAAACAATCGAGATATATAATTTTAAATTTTTTTTCAGAGTTTCCAAATGTAGATGACAGATATAGATATGAGATAGGTGATTTGTGTAATCAAGACATAGCTAAACTAGTCAAAGAAAATGATGGCAAGATGAGGAAATCATCATACGATGAGAAAAGAAATGAATAATAAGTCAAAAAATAAGGGTATGAATTGTCCTCATCATTTGGTCAAAAAGAAGTGAATCAATTTAAGATACGACCTGATAACCATACACGTCTATCCCAAATCATGTTGCCAGAATTCTCGCCACGCCAGTAAGCATAGCGGTAATAACAATGAAGTCCATAACTATGGTAGACACCCTATAATCATGTCATCTAGATTTCTTACCACGCCAACCGGTATGGCTGCAAGAGAATCTAAATGACATAACTAGGATAGTATCCAAATCAGGCTCCATGTCCTTGTCTCGCTAGCTAACATGACTGCGATGAATTCTAAACTCCATAAATAAAGTAGACACTTACTGTTCTCATCGTCCTCGTCCAAAATATGTTTATCAGGATATCTTAACTCAATTCTTAAAAGAATTATCCAAAACAAAATCAAAGGTCAACAACGAATATTAAGATTTAAAATTCAACAACAAGTCAAGGGTAAGTTAATAGAAACAACGGAAACAACTTCCGAGATAGAGTTCAGAGAAAAATCTCAGGGAAAGTCTCGAGGGTACTACCTAGGTCAAGATAGAAAATGGTGGAATATAATCTAAAACAAACCTCGATCATGATACGAGGTTGGTAAATCATATTCTCTCCCCAACCTAGATGATATACAAGTCCAACTTATACCTCCCCTATGGGGTCCACAAACTCATCCCAAAGAATAATAAAGTACGATAACTAACAGATATCTCAGGAATCAGGACGAAGAAACGAATGGGAATAGATTCGAAGAGTTTCGAATAAGATTCCCAGGGGTCATCCCTAGAATCTACCAAGAGATCCTAATATGTGACTGAGTACCAAAATCCTAAAATATTCCATGACTCAACCTTAATCTTAGGGCAGGCTCGCAGTAGTACCGATAAGCTCAAGTACTACCACGACTTCGCATGAATTGCAAAGACTGACCTACATGGGCCACCACTAAAAATGTGTCACGACCCGCACCCGGATATACGGGTACGAATACGTGGGCCACGCCCAGCCTACATCACAATATCGACGGTAGAGCACTGTCAAGTACACTAAACTAACTACAACATCTAATGATCCATAACTAGAAATGTACTCATGTCACATCACGAAAACTAAGGAAGATAAGACAAGAAGTAATAACAATATCACTAGAACAACTAGAATCTATAATGATCATGAGACAGAAAAAATAAAGAAGGAACAACAAGACTAACTAAGGATAACTACCAGGCAACTCACATAGAAGAATAGTGAGATCCACCTCAGCTAGCAACATCATGAAGTCCAATACTGAGGGCACAACTACTCCTAAAATTTGTCAACATATTCGGTCAGGATGAAACGAGTACATATATCTCATAACAGATCTCAAGATAGAATAAAAGCTATAAGATTGTAAATAGAGCATATACAATAAAAATCATGGGGTGTACATATATGTATCATGGCATGGTAAGCTGTAGAGCTAGAGCTTGAACAAGAAAGTAGAACTGAATCATGGTATGTACAAAAATCAAGGTAAGCCATATATCTAATGTGTGTGAGTAGCAGTTTTAACTTGTGATCGGCTTGGGTTTATGTCAAGAACTGGCCTGACAAGTCATATGTGGGGTATATGACTCACACTGTTCGGGAATACGGGATGGATCTGATCACAGGCATACGCTACTACTCCCCCTACCCCAACTGGTAGAATGGATCCAAATAGGACACGTCACTACACGAGATTCTAATAAGAAGGAAGCAAGTCTGCTCTAGAATCAGTGACCATATATTGTGCAAGAGCTACAAGGGAGCTTGCACAATACATTCCAACCTAAGAAGGAGAAACATCTCTCGTCGGGATCCAGGAATACCAATCCATGAGAACTATGTGTCAGGAATAAGCATATCTACACTAAGTACATAAATCATAACAGTTATCATAAATTGGGAAAAAGTTATCAGAGAATGTACTCGCCTGAGATCTGGTGGAATATGTCAACTGAGTCCAAGAACAGTGCCTCGAGGACCTATGGATGGAAATACTGTATCAATATAAGGGTTTGGAAGTAAAATTAAGTCACACTAAGTCAACTAGGTCAAGGCAAGTCAAAGCAAGTCAAACTAGGTCAATCTAAGTCAAGGGTTGAGTTACAGTTGACTTCTGGTCAACTAGTCAACTCTGGTCAATTCTAGGTCAACTCTAGGTCAAACTTGACTAACGTTTACTAACAATTGACTTTGGGTCAACTGGTCAACTTCGGTCAAGTTCTGGTCAATCCTAGGCTACGGTTGACTTCCTGTTGACTTTGGTCAAAAATAGTCAACTGTGGTCAACCAAGGTCAAAACTAGTCTAACCTAGGTCAAATGTTGACTCTACTTCGATATTCAGTCAAAGTAGTCAACCATGGTCAAACTGGGTCAAAGCTAGTCTCTACAACCATCTACAGGGTCAACACATCCATTTCAGTGATTGTGAAATCACCGGAATCGATGGAACTCAAAATACCACAAATGAGAAAGATTATAATAATAGGGTGAAAACCTACAGATGTTGTCGGATGATGAAAAACATCACCAACGTGTCCAGAATGGTCAAATCAGCTAGGATAGCCTGTCCAAAAGTCCAATTTGGATACAGGGGCAAAACGGTAATTTTGGGCCAAAATGATGTCCGTCGTTGGACACACTTTGTACCAAAAAAATGTGCCAAAATAAAAGTACACAAAACCTAACAATTATATGTCCACGAATCAAGAATGACGATACGAACCCAACGGTATATCCAGAATTGGATTCCGTTGACCCGATCTCAATTTGGTCCGTTGACCCGGACATTGGAAACCAATTTGCACGGAAAAGCGTATCGGAGCCAATGTCCTCAAAACTCAGCAAATTATATCAACAAGTCCAGAATGACGATACGAACTCAACGGTATATCCGGAATTGGATTCCGATGAGCCGAACACAAAATGACACGTTGACCCGGATAATAGTATCCGACTTGCACCGAAATGCGTGCCGGAACCAATGTCCACTAAAACCTAGCAAATTATATGTCAACGAGTCCAGAATGACGATACGAACCCAACGGTATATCCAGAATTGGATTCCGATGAGTCGATCTCAAAGTGACCCGTTGACCCAGAAAGTGGGACCCGTTTCGCACCGAAATGCGTGCCAGGGCCCACGTTCTCCAAATTAAGCAAACTTTATATGAAAATATGCCAGAACGACGCCACGAGTCTAATTGTGGTGTCAGAAATTGAATCCGGAGTCCCGGGTTCAAAAATGAAATTTTACAAGTGCAACACTAAGAATTCGAACGGCCAACTTTGGCGTCGAATTCGACCGACCTAACAAGCTCAAACTGAAATGAAATCTAAAGGGGGAAGGAAGAGGGTTATACCAGCTGTGTACCGGAACTGATAGCGCACAAAACGGAGCTGCGACGACGAAGATACGAACCCGCGAAGTTGGCGTCACGAAACTGTCCAAAAACAGTTCAATTTAAAACGTCAACTTGGTGGCCAGTTTTGATGTATCAAACGATGAAATTAACAGTTCAAACTTGACAGAGGTGAAGAGGGATATACCGAGATTGAGACGGAGCAAGGAGTTTGTCGATCCAACGGTCGGATCTCCCAGAAAATGTACGTGAAGTCGCTGCCCCGAGACGCGAATTCTGAAGTTGAAATCGCGCGTCACGGCGGGACTTCGTGCTGCACGCTGCTGCTGCTGCTGTTTGCAGCTGCTGCGGCGGCATGGTGCGGCGGCGTGCGGCGGCGCATCGTCGGGGTATGGCCGGGGGGTGGCTGTGCGATGGTGGTGGCGGTGAGGAAGGTTGATGATGATGAAGGTGGTGGTGCATGGTAATGGTGGTGAGTATGATGGTGATGATGATAGTGAAGATGATGAAGTTGATGATGGTGATGAAGGTGGTGGAGAGTAGGAGGAGGAGAAGGTGGTGGAGTTCACAGTGGTGGTGGTGCTTGGCCATCGGCCAGGGGTTGGGCTCGGGAGGAGCTATTGTGGGAGAGTGAGAGAGAATCATGTGTGTGTGTGTGTGTAGTATAAGGAGTGAGAGAGAAATATGTATGTGTGTGCATTAAATGAGAGGGGAGGAGAGAGAAAGAGAGATATTTAGAGAAAGAGAGGGGTGGTCTGCTGATGGGAGGGGGTGTGGTGATGTGAAGAGGGAGTGGGATGTGATGGTGTGGGGTGTTAATGAGGAGAGAGGGATTATATATATAATATATATGTATGTATATATATATATAAAGAGAGAGAGAGATATTAAGAAGAAATTTAGAGAGAGAGAATGAGAGAGGGGGAAGTCGGCTGGTGATGGGTTGAGGTGGGGGTTCTCTTTGTGTGGGAAGTGAGAGAGTAGGAGAGAGAGAGAGAGTTACATTATATATATATATATATATATATATATATATATATATATATATGTATATATAAAAGAGAGAGGTAGAGATATTTTAAAATAAAAGAATTATACTTTCGAGTAGGCAAAAATGGAAAAACACCAGTGGGGTGTATGGACAGTCATGACAGGGCCCACACTAAACTGGGTTGGGCGTTGGGCCAAGTTTGGACAAGGTCGAAGCCAAGATTTAAATAAATTTATAAATTAAACCAAATTAAATCATGGATGAAATAGGAGCACAAGGGGGATCGAAATTATGGCACACAAGTGGCACCGACATAGTTTACTCAAAACAGGCCAGGGCCATATATTGGGTCGACTAGATTGGACCGATGTCGGGCCCGAAAATTAAATTGGAAGTTAAATCACAATTTACGATAAATAATAAATTGGTCTAAATTGACCCGAAAGTTGTGCGAAGGAATTGGAGCACAAAATGGAGTGTCTGAGTGGGACACGAAGGTCATGGGTGAAGAGCGTCTCGAGTAGATCAAACATGACAAGTTGGTTTCGAGAAAATGACTAGTCCAGTGCTCCTAAATTAAAAGTCATGGTAACGCGCATATGATGATCAAGGAAAAGAGTGGGAATTCAATTAATAATTAAATGGTCTAATATTGACCCGAACTTGCGCGAAGCAAAAAGAGCACAAGGGAACGAGTTCAAGTGGGACAGGATATATCAAAATAAAGATAATCTCGTCTACTACAAACTCCAAGAAGAAAGTTTCTAGAGACTGACATCCCTGATGCTCTAGAATTCCAAGTCACGGTAAAGAGCATTAAATTAAATAATAATCAAATAATAATATTTATTCAAAATAATTGATTTATAAAAAAATAAGCCCTAAATTCAGGGGCTTACACATCATATGAAAAGATTTCTAACAACTGGGTTAAAATTTCTATTTGTGTCAAAGCTGCCAGACTATTGTCACAAGTGTTCTAGTTAAACCAAGCTTCAAACAAATGATTAGAGGCTCACAACATTTGGTCTCTTTAGAATAAATAGTCTCCTAGGTTGACATTTGGTTAAGGGAAAGATCCTAATCATTCTCGGACTCCAATGACCAGAAGATCATAATAGTAGGTTTAGGGTCGTAGAGAGGACGAGTAACTCAAGGCAAGGTTCTAGTCATCTGGCTAGCCGATGTTAGTTACCCTTGTGTATACAACTATCATAGCCATGGGGATACCCTGTATCTCTCTACCAACTATAAGCTTTCGTCTTTCCAAATCAGTGAAAGACAAAAACAATAGAGTTCAAGGGAGATGTCACTGAACACAATTACATGATTCAAAGGCGAATGTATAATTCAAAAAAAATTGTCAAAGCAGTCGCAGATGAGATCCTGGAGACATCTACATCTCAATCCACATAGGGTAATTAGATGAAGAGCAAACCAAATGCATCATGGTTGATCAGACCGTAATACAATGATTCTGATTAGACAATATGTTAGTAGGCGTCCCCAATAAACATATGTCTCGAATCAAGCTCGATAAAAGAGTAAGCTTGCAAAACTAGGCTGTAATAGCAGCATTGGTGAAGATAGTCAAAATATAAATATGCGAGATTTTTGGAAGGAGGAATAAGTAATTCGAGTTTTGTGAGAATCAAAATCTTACCTGGTGTTATTGCTTGTACAGTCATCCTACTATATTCTATCTATAAGGCCTTGGTCGACTAATGGGTTATGGGCTTATGGATTCTATATTCTAGGTAAAGCGATTAGTGTCAGTCAATTACCTCGTTAATAGATCACAAGGTCCACGGATTGCTAGGATGGGAGACATGCTACCTAATCTTACAGAATACTTCACTAGTTTTGGCTTTGGATCTTATGGGACACACATGGCATTTTCCTACCCTCTATAGTATCCTAAACTTGTAATCACGTCTGAAGTCATTTTACCTAGAATTATGCCTCGTCTGTATACTCTGGCTGTGGCAAACCCTTGGTTCCGTAATTCAGATGTGATAAGCTATCAGGTACTATACTCTATATTGACACAAGGGTATCTAAGATCGAAAGAGGTCAACGAAAACATAGTTTTAGCAATGTTCCATAGACTATGATTCTTCGAAATGATTTCAATTCTGTGGGTTGTGCCTTGCCAGTGCGCTGCTGGCTGCAATGAACCCACACTCTCCGCTCTCAGGTAATTGGCGACAGTGCGCTGCTGTCTAGTCATCACAGTCGTTAAAATGCTCCAACTATATTTCTAAGAACGTCAAGGAGCTGCTAGAGATTCAAACTTAGTTGACTATGATAGAAAGTGTAACATTTGCCTATAAGTCTCAATCCTTAAAGTAAAAGACTGGTCGGAAGGAAATATCTGAAGACAAGTGAAGTAAGAACATCCTAATCTTTATCTCATATATATTTCAAATGGCTGAGGGAAAACTTTGAATCAAAACTAACTCGAGGTTCGTACATGAATAGCAGAATCAGAAATTATAAACCAGTTCCTTACAGCAAATAGAATTTAAAATAGGCAATTCTAACTCATGATATAAGATTTACATCTAAACATAGCAAAAGAAAATTTGAACAGTTATCAAGATTATAGCCTTAATTCTAGGGAAGCCTAACTAACCAAGTGAGTAGTATACCCACGTTGGACATATCGTCATATCAAAAATATAGTGTATCTATAGTGATCTGGCAAGTTATCTAAATTTAACAATTCTGTATCTAAGTGGCATGGCCTATCAGACAATTTTAACTACCCCATTAGTCAAATTAATAAGGGACTCTTATCCTAGTTATTCTCCTAAATCATTTTAATCCCAATTGTGAATGAGCATTTTCTAGACGCAGGCTCGCAATGGTACGACTAACTTAAGTACCATCATGAGTTCGCAATCTTTTGCGAAGACTGACCTGTATGGGCCACCATAAAAACTTGTCACGACCCGCACCCGCTTTTTTGGATACGAGACGTGTCCAAGCCAGCCTACGCCGCAGAATCGGCGGTAGAACGCTGTCAAGCCCGCAAGAAATAAATGCTCAAAATATACTTTATTGCTCATTCACATTTCTATATTTATTACAACATTTACAATATTTATATTTAAAGAAAATACAAAGTTCTGAAAATGATACAACCACTATCTATCTCTAGGTTTTTGTCTGCAAGTACACCCGAATCTTCCAATGCTAAAGAAGCCACAGCTACCCTAAAAAATGTTGGTTTTCAGTCAGGAATGGAACAAGTACACAAATCGACGGTAATACGAAAACACAATAGAATTAACAAGACATGAAAATAACATATGGAATATGAAAGCTAGAAAGTAACTGATGACATGGCAGGTGGTAAAGAAGACAAGGAAAAATAAATAAAAGACAACTACCAATGTGGTGTAAAATATCCTTTTCGACATGTGAACGGCTAGGGGATAAATCCGACACACTGTACGTGTCGTTTGCAGCTGCTATCAGGCAAGAATAGACATTTTGGGGATATTTTTGTGTAGTCCACATGTCTACTAAGATATTGCCCCTCCCGACTACTCCATGTGACGAGCGTGTCAACAAGCAGTAAGATATATGTATAAACATGAAATGAGAAGACTACTATGAATCGAAAGCAATCAGAAAGTGCACTTGCCTGAGGTCCTTAGCTGGAGAAACCGATAGTACAACCACATCAGATGAGTCACTAAAGTCAACACATGCAAAAAGTCTCCAGATGCTAAAATAAACATTACCAACGTTCTTAGCATAGTCAAATTATCTAGGATTGCCTGTCCTTAAGTCCAATTCTGGACACAGGGGCAAAACGGTAATTTTGGGTCAAAACGGTGTACGTCGTTGGACCCATTTTGCACTGAAAAGCGTGTCAGAGTCAATGGTCTCTAAAGTCGTCAAACTATATATCAACAGGTCTGATTTTCTGATATGAATCCAACCGTATATCCAAATTTGGATTCTGGTGGACCGTGTACAAAATCGCCCGTTCAGTCGGACCGTGGGGCCCGTAAAACGGCAGTCCGATTCAACTGTCTCAGAATTGGACCAAACTTGGCATACAGGACCAGAAAAAACGATACGGTCATGTTGGCGTCAGTTTCGTCTCGATCTGACGAACGTGCACAAAGTAATTAGAAAACTTGCACCGAGGCCGATACGGTGAATTTCGATGGATACATATCAAATTCTTCATGCACACGTGACCAATTTGAATTCCGTAAAAGTTCACACGTCCACGAAACCATTACGCACCTTTCGATGCTTTCGGTTTGCGGCCAAGTCGCCCGGATTGGCGGGACGCACGTCGTATCGAAGGATTTTATTGATTTTAAAACATATTTTTCTCGAATTTCAAACTGATTTATACCTCTGCATACTTATCTGTAATTAAAACTATTAATTGGGTTTCCATGCCCTATATGTTGTCTATAGTCCTGTTCCGATAGATTTTCTAGACTGTTGGTGGACCGGCGAAGAATCGCCTTCCAAAACCTACGTTGGGACTGGGTTTCTGTCCTGTTTTAAATAGGTTTTTCGATCGACTTGGGTCGATTTTCTGGGCAACATAGATTTCCTAAAATCAGACTAATTGCTGGGAATCGAAGGTGGTTGTGTTGGGGTCATACCTGAGCAATCGGGACGAAGTTTCATCGACCGAGGAGGAGGATCCTGGATCGTAAAGTTGGGTCGAGCCAGGACTGTTACTGCCATTTTACTGCCCGCACGCGCTGCCTCTGCGCGGACCTGGCTGCGCGCGGCGGCGTCCAGGGTGGCGCACGGTTGCATCTAGGCTGGGGTCGGCGCTGGGGGAGGTGGTGGCGTGTCGAGGAGTTAGGGTTTGCCTCCTTCTCCTCGCGTAAGAAACGCTCTGTTATAGAACAGGAGGTCGGGCTAATCCGCTGGTGTGGGGGTTTTTAATACTTGATGTGGGGGAAATCTCGGGGCCGGGTCTGCCTGGCATGGGCCGGCTGGTATTAAAGGAACAAATAGTTTATTCTTACTCTTTCTTTTTCTTTTATTATTTCATTTTTCCATTGCAAATAATATATTTATATATATACTTGTATAATATACTCCATAAATTCTAAATAAATTTAAAAGCATTATTCCTATGTAGAGCCTATTTTTATAAATATGAACATGTATATATATAACATTTATTGACAATAATAATATAACCAGTAATAATAAAATAATATTGTATAATAATATCCTCGATAATATTGATAATAAAATACTAATAATAGTAACGAAGTTCAATAAATCCATAATGGTGTGTATACCATCATGTACAGTCTAAAAATCCCCAAAAATGTACAAGGACCTATTTTATACCAATGTCGTTGAATATCAACTAAATAATGATAATTATAATATCTAATTTCGAATACTAGAAAATATTCGTTAAATCATTAAAATGAAATACAACACCCTTATACTAAATTCCCTCAACACGAATGTCCTTGGACGTGTCGCATGACTACATGGGCTTGGTCCGATCCGGGTCCAGTCCGGACCAGTCTGGTACAACCGGATCACTTAAATGTTAAATAATAATAATAATGAATAATTAAACTATTTATAATGATCATGTCACAACTTGGTCTAGTTTTCCTAGTTAGGACATCACTATGGCTCGGCCTTTCCCTACCATGGCTAAACTCTAGTCAAAGCACGCCACTGCACTATCCGTGCCATGAGTCCTAGTCGTCTTGTACTCCAACCCCTAATCATGACTAAAATTATCTACCGTAATAATTAACTAAATAATTATTTACAAAAATCTAAAAATCACCATTCGAATAAAATATTTTCAAATTTTCGGGAAGAGGAGCTATACGGCTACATTGATTCATGAAAAGAAATACAACCGATAGGCTGTCATGAAATAACTTCTTGTTCCATACATCATACCCCTTTAGTACTTTGAAATCTAAGCAACAATCTTTAAAAGCTTTACAATACTTTGTGCGTCTTTATTGAAAGGAAATAGCAGCAACTCAAAAGCCTTATTTCAGACGTGCGCTCGAGCCTTCTCCAGTACCTGTGGAGGAGGGGTCAGCACATTATAACAATGTGCTGGTGAGCCTCGTTGGCCCACTCAGCTAAACCAACATTTTTAAATTAATGACAAGCATTTTAAAGATCATGAGCTTATTAGGGACTAGCAATTCACAGTGATTCATAATTGAGGCAACATGATATTATATAAAAGCAACTATTTACTTTACCATCGGCCGACTCCAGATTTCCTGCATAAGATACAGGATAATAATAATACTTACCGCCCCTGCACAAGATAATCGTTAGCAAGCATTCGAAACTGGGTCGTTGGTGAAACTGTACCATAAAGGACTTTCCAACGGGTATTATGATACATCATTTTAGAGTAGGTTGCAAGCCTAGTCGAATGTTCCACAATATCTCGTGCCACCATAGCATGACCAAATATTTTCCCCTAGGTCGATCCGGTCCCTGGTGCCGCGAGTACCGTCTCGAGGAAACTACTCAAACCTTGTGCACAAAGACGTCCATGACCACGTGAATGCATAACCGACTCAATAGTATACAATTGCATGGTATTAATAAGCCAACATTCATATACGCAGTATTCTCATATTCAATATCTCAGGCATCAATTTATTTTATTTTGATGTTCATTTCATCTCAGTATTTCAATGTTCATAGGGACAAGCATAATGTTAATGCTCATAAGGACAAGCATAATCTTAATATTGTTAACAGTGTAATCGATTCATTCAATGTTCATTCTCTAGCTTCTTAGTGGTATTGACTTGTGGCATTGGCATCTTATTACCGATCAACGGATGTTGCAAGACAATTTCATTTAGTTGGCATGAAGGAGTAGCGAGATGGACAAAACCACCACAGAGATCCACACTCACCAGTTAGAGAATTGCCGAGAGGGAGAGGAATACTGGCGCGCTTAGCCTTCCGTCATGCGTCCGTCTGCAATGGCACCAAAAGTTTGGTTAATACTCTGTCTTGTTATGTTCCATTCTCATAGAATTCTCAAGAATGAATGCTATGAAAATCGATAAAAATGGGCAAGAATCAAATCATCGAAAACCATTCAGAAAAGTATCCATCAAAACCAAACAACCAAACCCACAGCAAAACATCCAGAGAAAACACTTGGACGCATTTCAAGAGAAACCAATCCATCACTTGGAAAGGTTCTTATGCATTTGTCCGTAATCGATTCGATGCCGACGGTATATTTTCCCAATACTCGATTCCGATCGATTTGATCAAGCCACAAGCCTTACATAGTGAACCGCTAGGAGCGGGACACTACATAATATACCACTAAGAAAAAGTTTCGTCCTCGAAACCTAAAACACAAGACCTACCTTTAAATTATCAAACAGCGAGGGGTATTTCACCCTCATCTCCTCGAGGGGGACTCTTCGACAACATGGTTCTGCCATAGCACGTTGACTAAAGACATTGTCCGATTCCGCAAAACTTTCTTC
This sequence comes from Iris pallida, assembly GCA_029216955.1. Classification (NCBI taxonomy): domain Eukaryota; kingdom Viridiplantae; phylum Streptophyta; class Magnoliopsida; order Asparagales; family Iridaceae; genus Iris; species Iris pallida. The sequence goes on along the minus strand of JANAVB010020091.1, from coordinate 28,964 downwards.
TTTCTGTCCAAAATTTGGACAGGCTCTTCAGTGTAGGATAGGTGTAACACCCATATTCTGAATACGTATTTTGTCAAGCTTGCATGTATTTCAAACCTGTATTTATTTTCTCGAATTTTAGCATGTACTTGTAATTGGCTTGACTTGCAGATTTTGGTTCTCGTAATTGGGTTTTACCTGGCTTGGTTTATTTTATGGAGGAGAATTGGTTTGATTTGGTTTGGTTTGGTTTAACATGCATTGGAACACCTTAGCCTATGTTCAACCCTCATTCCACCACAACCCACCCTCTTTATTATCTCCACCTAACACTCTCTCTCCTCATTACTTTCCTCCATTAATTTCTTCTTCCTTCCTCTACACAAAACCATCACCCATAGGCAAGTGCACCTTGCCATCACATGAGAACCACCTTTTATTTGTTCATTAGCTAGATTAGGCCATGGTGATCAACATTAGAACTTGACATTTTATGATTTGGAGTCTCCATTGTTCTAGATCTAAGTTTTCTCTAATTTTGGATTTACATGGTTTTGATCTATTTTGGTTGTGTTTTTGGGGATTTTGATGCTTCCATGTGGAAGAGAATTCAATTTTACTCAAGTTAGACCTTTGAAAATCTAGATTTGGCTTTGATTTGACAAAGATATAAAAATTTGAATTCTTGGTGTTCTTTTCGGCCTGGAGTAGCAGACTGCAGCCTGCGCTCTTTAGCGCAGTGCTGGACTGCGCATCCTCCTGTCGGCCTGAGCTCTTTAGTGCAGCGCCGACCGCGCAGCTTGCCCCATGGTGAACTGCGCTCAACCCCAACGCACAGGGACTCTTGCGCAGTCTGCTCATGCGCCATCTGTGCCTCTGCGCAGCTCACCCCTGCGCAGTTGGCTTCCTGCGCACTTGGTTCCACGCGCACTTGACCCCTGCGTATTTGGTTCCATGCGCACTTGATCCCGCGCACTTGGCCCTATACGCCACCCAATCCTGCGCCCTGTGCCCCTGCGCACTTGGCACCCTACGCAGCTGACACCCTGCGCAATCCAACCCCCTGACCCCTTGCGCAAACCATTGGCTCTTGGAGATTGGTTTTATTTTTTTTCCTTAAGCTTGGCTCTTCTATAGCCCTGTATATTGATATTTTATTAGATATTTTACGCCCATTTTATATCCTTACGCCTTTTGTCATGAACTTGATTTTACTTAATATGTTTGGAATGACTATTGTACATGGCATGGTATGACAAGGAACTAGCATAACACGACAGTGACCCGTAGTGGTGCACTCCTGACATGACCAACCTGACATGATAGTGGCCCGTCGTGGCGCACTCCTGACAAGTACCCTGGCATGATTTATCTTGATGCTGTTGCGACGGCTAACTTGACTCGTATAATCAACTTGACACCGTGGGTGTTCCTGCTTGCTTGCTTGTACAATCCACTTGTCTTGTCTTGCATCATGTCTAGGACGTGACTCCCTGGTTCCCACGGTCAGGGATTCATACTGAATATGGATTAGGCTAATGACTAGATCAAACTATAGTTCATGGAGAATTTTCGGTCACAGGCAATCTCGTTATCTGGGCGCTTTTAATTGGACTTGTAGCTTGTCGACGAGTAGAGCACATTTCCAGCGCACTGTCATGTGTTGTACCCTCTAAGTCACCTAAGGGTATATCGTCTCTGGGGCGATGTACCCAACCATACTCTCAACCCGCGGAAGGATAACTGGATGGTCTGCAGGGCTTGGGACTGGGAAATTCTCATTGCATCTTGTTAGTAATTAGGCTTGTGATAACCCTAGTTAGTTAAAGTAGTAAGCCGTAGTAATTGCTTGGCCGCTTGTGAATGAATGATGTCTAGCCCTGTCTAAGCCTTGTCTAGTCCCTGTATCTGGATCCCCTGAGCATGATTGTTTTACTCATCTTAACAATAGATGGATAGAGACAGATTGCTATTCAGGCGAAGGATTACAACCCCGGTCCTTGTTTGGTTTACGGGTTGTAATCTGGCTCCCGGAATGGTTCCACATCCCTAGTCGTTTATTGTCCTGTGGTTCTCTTTAATACTTGTACTTTCTTTCATTTTCTTATGTTCTGACATGCTGGCTTTTGTTCTTATTTCGTGGCCTCCCTTGTGGTACTTGCTCTTTCTGGGGTTTGACCCAGCTGGTTTTGTGTGGCCAGATTTCGGAGCAGCTCCAGAGGATCTACCGACCTTCCAGCCAGATGGTGGCCACTAGACGGAACCCTGGCAATGAGTAGGTTATTTTTAGCTCTCCCACTCTATTGTAAAAATATTCTTTTGAGGCGTTTAGCCGACGAGCACCTGTTTAGCTCGATTGTACTTACTTACTGTCTGCCTACGGGCTGTAACATGATTAACAGATCCTAGGGTTGATCATGTATGACCAAACTCTTGCTAGTCCTGACATTTTGTAACGACTAGCTTCATGATCAACTGAATATGTAATGTTTGGGACGGCTTACTATTGTATATTTAATGATCATACATCTTGTGACTTTTACTTACTTGCTTGTGATTGAGACACTAGGCTTGTTCATGACCTTAAGAGGCTATTGGCTTGTAGATAAACCCTCATGTATCTAGACAGCCGTGACCGTATAGCGAGATGGATTTCATTTTATATACGTAGCTGGCTATGTCTGCCCCCGCTCTCCAGTATTCTGGTTCTGGGGCGTGACAATAGGTCAGCGCTCAGCTGCAACTGATCGAAGTTCACTACGTGACTTGGATCATGCACGTACTTCCGCAGTTGGGACATATGGAAGACATCGTGCACATCAGCCAGAGCCGGAGGTAGTACAAGTCGATAAGCCATTGAGGCTACCTTCTCCAAAATTTTGAAGGGTCCAACGAATCTCGAGCTCAACTTTTCCTTCATCCCAAACCGTATCACACCTCGCATGGGTGTGACCTTCAAGAAGACATGATCGCCCGCAGTGAATTCCAAAGGTCGCCAATGTATATCCGCATAACTCTTTGTCGACTTTGAGCAACTCTAAGCCTTTCTCGAATTAAGCGGACCCTCTCGACGGCCTGTTCCACAAGTTCTAGCCCGAGCACTTGCCATTCACCGACTTCATCCCAGCATATCGGTTACCGACATTTTCGTCCATACAACGCCTCATATGGGGCCATATGAATGCTTGCCTGATAACTATTATTATAGGCAAATTCTGCCAATGCGAGATGTGTGTCCCAGTTTGTCTTCGAATCGGGCACGCACAATCTCAACATGTCTTCAAGGATCCGATTTACTCTTTTCGTTTGTCCATCGGTCTGCGGATGGTATGCCGAACCAAAATTCAACTTTGTGCCTAATGCTGAGTGCAGACTTATCCAAAATTGCGACAAGAACCGCCGATCTCTATCTGACACTATAGAAGCTGACACCCCGTATAATCAGACAATTTTATTAATGTAGATCTGAGCTAACCGTTCAACGATCCATGTCACTTTTATTGTAATAAAATAAGCTGACTTTTACCTAAATCGTATCATTTCCCTTTCTGTATTTTCGGTAAACCCACTATGAAATCCATGCTGATATTATCCCACTTCCACTGCGGAATAGCGAGATTTTGTAGTTCTCTGCCTGGCCTTTGGTTCTTGGCCTTCACACGCTGACAAGCTAAGCATTGTGACACGAATAGAGCCACATCATTCTTCATACCATGCCACCAAAATGTTGGGTGCAGATTCTTGTGCATTTTAGTGCTTCCCGGATGTAAGGAATACTTACCTAAATGAGCCTCAGTCAGTATTTCCTTCCTGAGTTCCTCATCCTTAGGAACGCACAATCTTCCCTTGACACGGATAGTGTCATCTTCTACTGCAAAGTCAGTCGCCTTTTCTGCCAGAATCAACTCGCGTATCTTCTGCAGAAACGGATCGTCCTCCTGAGCAGTCTTAATCCTTCCCTGTAGGCTCGGCTCAAGCTGCAACTAAGCCAAATGTATATTCTGTATACAGATTCTGAATTCGATGTCCATCTCTTCTAGATCTCGTAGTACCTCCTTTGCCACTGATAGTGTTCCAACGAATTTTCGACTCAAGGCATCAGCTACCACGTTCCCTTTACCCGGCGTGTAGGAAATCGTCAAGTCATAGTCCTTGATCAATTCTAACCAACGTCGCTGCCTCAAATTTAATTCTTTTTGTATGAATATGTACTTCAGGCTCTTGTGATCCGTGAAGATCTCGCAGGACACACCATAAAGATAGTGTCGTCACAATTTCAACGCGAACATAATTGTCGCCAGTTCTAAGTCATGAGTTGGGTAATTCTTCTCATGCTGCTTGAGTTGTCTCGACGCATATGATATTGTCTTCCCATGTTGCATGAGAATACATCCCAAACCAAGTCCCGATGCATCACTGTAGATCTGAAATCCCTCAGAGCCTTCTAAAAGTGCAAGATTTGGAGCCGTAACGAGCCGCTGCTTTAGTTCCTGAAAGCTACTCTCACAGTCGTCGGTCCACTTAAATATGACTCCCTTCTGAGTGAGGCGAGTCAGAGGCGAAGCGATTCTTGAAAAAATCTTTCAAAAACCTACGGTAGTACCCGGCTAAACCAAGGAAACTCTGTATCTCACTAGCTGATGGAGGCTGTTTCCAGTCTATAACTACCTCAATCTTCTTTGGGTCAATGACAACACCTGCTACCGAGACAACGTGTCCTAGAAACAATACGTTGTTCATCCGAAATTCGTATTTGCTCATCTTTGCATACAGTTGATTTTTTCGAAGCGTCTGAAGCACCATTCTCAAATGCTCAACATGCATCTCCTTGTCTTTCGAGTAGATCAAGATGTCATCAATGAATACGACGACCAACTTGTCCAAGAACGGTCGAAATACTCTGTTCATTAGATCCATAAAGGCTGCTGGAGCATTAGTCAAACCGAATGGCATGACCAAAAACTCATAGTGTCCGTATCTTATACGAAATGCTGACTTAGGGATGTCTTCGGGTTTGATCTTCAACTGTTGGTATCCTGAACGAAGATCGATTTTAGAAAACACGGTCGTGCCCTACAACTGATCGAATAGATCATCTATCCTTGGCAAGGGGTACTTATTCCTGACAGTTGCCTTATTGAGCTCTCGGTAGTCGATGCATAGCAGCATCATCCCGTCTTTTTTCTTTACAAACAGCACCGGAGCTCCCAATGGTGATACACTTGGGCGAATGTATCCATGGTCCAGTAACTCTTGTAGCTGTACCTTTAGTTCCTTTAATTCTGCCGGAGCTATCCTGTACGGCGTCTTTGATATGGGTGAGTATCCGGAAATGTATCAATTGTGAATTTAATTTCTCTATCTGGCAGCATTCCAAGTATCTCGTCTGGAAATACATCGAGAAATTTTGCCACGACTTCGACTTGATTCGAGTCTGCGCCCTTCATCCGGGTATCCCGAACAGAAGCGAGGTACCCTTCACACCCCAAGTATAACATGTGTCTAGCTGTGACTGCCGATATCACCATTGCCCCCTTCGATGTCAAGCCACGCGAATAAGATAATTTTGTTTCTCCGGGTAGGCGAAACACAACTCTTTTATCCGCACAGTCGATTGTTGCATGACAGGCGCTGAGCTAGTCCATTCCCAAGATGATGTCGTACTCTTTGATGTCGAGTATAATAGCATCCAAGGATAAATTCTTGCTTCAATTTTGATATAGTCGTCCCTACAAATCAAAGTTACAGGCATATCTATTCCCGAAGGAGTGCTAACACGCAGAGCTGTCTTTAGTAGAGTCATACAAAATTTATTTTCCATTGCAAAATCAGACGATATAAAGCAATGAGTTGCACCAGAATCGAATAGCACCCGGGCAGGTATGCCTTTGTATAGTAACATACCTGTTATTACATTTTCTGTAGCCTGGGCCTCTACCTGAGTCAAGGCATAAACTTTTCCTTGCGCACCTTGTTGTTGATTCGGTGCATTCCCAGTTAGAGCTGGTAAGGCTAGTGGCACTTGGCCACGAATTTGATTGTTATGTTGGCCCCGGTTCTGATTATTATACTGCCCATGATGCTGATTATCCACTATCAAAATATGTCATATCAGCGACGCAAAGATAAAACGTCGCTACTTTTTTGCAACTTAGCAACGTAATCATTTTACATCGCAATACGTCACTGTTAGCGACGTATTGCGACTGTATTTAGTATAACAAAATATAACTTCGTTGGAAAGTCAGTGTATGTTGCTATATTATTATTTCCAGTGACATTTAAATATAACGTCGCTAATGTATTAAAATATAGCGTCGTTTAGCAACGTCTAAGTTTCTAATATCCAGCTGATCGGGTTTTCCTTTCCCCCCATTCTCACTCAAAAATTTCCCAAAATTTTTTCATTCCCCCCCAACATTCTCCTCCTCCTTCACCGTTCCTCCGCCTCCACTGAGCTCCTCCTCCCCTGATCGCCCTCCTCCTCCTCCACCGACCGTCGTCCTCCTTCTTCTCCTCCGCTGCTGTGTAAGCTCCTCCTCCACCGACGCCCCTCCTCCTCTTCCTTCACTGTAAGCTCCTCCTCCATCGACCCCCCTCCTCCTCCTCCACCGCGAGCTCCTCCTCCTCCCCGGGCTCCTTCTCCACCACCGACCTCCTCCTCCTCCACCGCGAGCTCCTCCTTCTTCTATCCGGGATCCTCCTTCACCCTCCTCCACTCTGGGCTCCTCCAGCGCCGACCTCCTCCTCCTCTCGGCCTTCCCCTTCCTCGGTCAGGTAAAGTCTAACCCTATATCCTATCTGAGTTTAGACACAACACAGACACAAATAAGATACAAACACATACACTGACACGACATGGGACATGACACAGACCCTAACCCTATCTGAGTTTAGACACAACCTTAGATACAGCCTCGTGTACAATACGATGCAGTGTTAGTATATATATCATGTGTTCAATACAATGACATGGGAATGACTCTTCAAAACTGAGACACGACTTGGGTTATTAGTATCTGTATGTGTGTGTGGTTGACAGATGTGTGTGATGAGGGTGATTATGCTCAGGCACATGTAGGCTAATAAACAACAGCAGTATCGGTATCTGTTGTCACGTCCCGATTCATAGAGTCATTAATCACATAATTATCCCTTGGAATCGATCGTCCTCGCTTGGGCGTGATGTCGTACAAGTCTGGTATTGCACTTGTACAAGGCAAAGATGGTGCATAACCGATAATCCTCAATAGGAACACATCGCAGCGGCAGAAGCAGACAAATTGAATTTAATGAGGACAATCTTTCTGATTGAATAGAAATATATCTCTTCTTTTATAGCAGCGGAGATAAAAGGATAACTTGAAGTCACGCAGAGATATATAGAACTTTATTCTCTTTATTGATAATTAAAGAAGAGTACAAGACTTGTATTGAAGTACAATGCTTACAACACATTTCACTTTACATTGAAAGCCAGCTGAACAATGCTATACAGCTTACATTTGATACTTGGATACATTGGATTACAACTCGATAAACCAACTTGGCTTACAACTCACTGGTACAACTGATTACAATGCTCCATACATTATGCCCTTTATAAACAGAAGACATCATCTTGAACAAGGAGAGCTTCTGTATGCCCAACAAATCTTCAATGCCGCGGGACCAATCAAGCCAATCTTCGTGTGTAGAACATCTCAAGCACGAGCACCTGCCCACAAAACGTGGGTCAGCACATCATCTATGTACTGGCAAGCAGAATCCAACCCACTCGCATAAACCAACATTTAAGTGATCATTTAAGCAAGCATTTATTAGAATGATCTTTCTACTTGGGGCCTAGCATCAGTTTACAGTTCATGGGCAATAATCAGAGTGAAGCATGTAAACATATTCTTAGTAGCATTCATGAGGACATATCATTTTAGCATTCTTGGTGTTATCATGCAAAGACATCATTGAGGCATACTAGGTGTTATCAAGAAAAGACATCATTGAGGCATCGTTAACATTAACATCTTAAACATGTTATAACAGTTCTCACTTCATGCATCACTTAGCATGTATGTTGTGTTTGAGCATTGATTATAGCATGGCATCTTTCTAGCATACTGAATTTAACATGTTAAGCAGGATCTCATACTGAAAGGCTACATACAGCACCATTTACTTATTTGGAACGTAAGCATGCAAGTTAAACCAATACATATATTGAATTATCACATTTAAGCGATTTTTTACCAATAGCCGACTCCCTCATACCTGCATCAAATACAGGTTAGCAGATATACTTACTCTACCTGCATAAGACATTCATTAGCATGCATCCTGACTACATTGTCACTAGTGTTTAACCATACGGACATTGCCATATAGGTCTTCATTGGTAGTGCGATGACTCCAGAGAAGGTAGCTAGCCCCAAAGGATGCCTCACAAAACCCGTGCCCCTACTGGCACGCCAATATTTTCTCCTAGGCCGGATCGGTCGTCCTAACGTCCTAGGGTACCGTCTGAGAAAACATATCCCCATCACTTATGCATAAGTTGTCCTATGACCATGCGAATGCGTGTCCGACTCAATCGTGAACATAAAACGCATGGTGAAATATTGAAGTAAAGACAACAGTGCATCATCATTCATCTCATTCAAGTCATGTTCAATGACTTATTCATTCCCAACATTACCATCATTTCATTTGGTGATCTCAACGATCCCAAGCCTTATCAATTCTCATTCATTGCTTCATTGCAACATTTCTCATCACGTTCCTTCTAAGGAGGAACAACATTATTCATTCATTTCAAAGGGACCTGTATCATTTCATAGGGACAATAGTATATTCGATTCTTTTCTCATGTATCATTCACGCAGCATCTCATTATTCAAGTGATTCATTCATTTCATTGACATTAAAAAAAAGGGACATTCTCAATTCATTCTCAGGCATCATGTTACATTAGCAGTTCGAGTGTAATTCATTCAGCAATTCCAAAGTTCATGTGTTATTCATTCAATGATTTCCAGCATATGCATCTCTATCGATTTAGCAACTAAAGTATCGCATCACAATTATTCAACATTCAAGGTAAGAGACATTAGGGACATATTCAAAGCATCATGTTATTCCATTTATTAAGCATGCAGGAATAAGGAGGAAGGAGGACAGTTCCACTTGCCTGCATAAAAGGGTCTTCTTATTCTGGTTGCACACATTCCCCCTAAGTGTAGCTCCACTAGTGAGCCACGTTCCAACACTTAATCCGTCCAGCCAGCTCAGAGAGACTGCATCAGTCTCAACTCTCTTGGTTCTCAACATAAGTCATGGTCCAATATTCTGATCCCATCCAACAAGCCAACCAAATGCCTCGTGCGGAGCGGGGCATTACATAATATACCACTCAGAAAAAGTTTCGTCCTCGAAACTTAAGGAAACAACTCATCTACTAGATTCACTCAATCACAATGAGTTTACTCATTCAGCTTCAATTCAATATTCATTTTAGCCCACTTGATCATTTCAAAATAGTTAACCAACTGTATCATTTTAATCCATCAATGATTCATTCCATCTTTCTCTTTTCCAAATACTTGCAACTTCTCATTGATTCACCAATATTTTCCTTGCATTCTATCTTGGTCGCAACGCATCACTTCATTTGGATCCATACACGTATTTCAGGCGTCCCTAAAACATATGTATTTCAGCCAAAGTCCGTGCTAGTGCAATAGATTCTTCCTATAATGTTATCTCAGTCGCAACCTATCACTTTGGCTGGATCCGTACACATATTTTAGGCATCCCCAAAACATATGTACTTCAGCCAACTTCCATGATAGTATAATTCGATCAGCCACGATATAACTCTCTTTTCCAAATCAGACTTAGCATCCTTTCAATTGACTTATCACTTTATTCACTTGTCACAATCACTATCTTCTAGGCCACAACACTTTACATCAGGGACAACTTGGTTAAGCTCTCTATCCGGACATAATATTTCTGTCACGACCCGCACCCGCTATAAGGGCACGTGCACGTGACAACGCCCAGCCCTCACCGTAAAAACGGCGTGGAATGCTGTAGGTTTTTCTACTCTAAACAGTTTATATATATATCAAAAACCTGTCGAGAATATGGTCAACTCCGAACGGAGGACAAGCAATGAATATATATGAGTACTCAATCACAACTCTAAGATAACAAAGTAAAGACTGAAAGAGAAAGACAACAAGACGATAATAAAATAATAACCTGTCAAGTTCAACACAAGAATATATACAAGTCCAAGTCTCTAATACAATCCATAGTAATAACAGTCTCAAAAGTAGCTGGAGACAAAGTCCAGTATAAAGACCTACTCTAACTAAGCAAGTGGTAAGGTCTCGTCAGGCGGAGCTAAGTCCTGCTGGACCAAAGTCTCCAAGTCTACGCCCACTACGTCATCCGGACCGTAGTAGGTACAATAATCTCCCTCGTCAGCATCTGTAATATTTTCAACATATCCTGTCAAGATGGAACGAGTACAATCTACTAACAACAGTTCACAAGATATGACAAAAGCTATAAGACTGTAAATAGAGAGTATATACAAGAAAATTATGGAATGTACATGTGAGTATCATGGCAAGGTAAGATGTAAAACTAGAGCTAGAACAAGGCAAGTAAACTGATCATGGCATGTACAAGAATCAAGAATCATACATCTAGGTGTGTGAGTACTAGCTACAACATGTGGCCGGATTGGGTCTGCACAAGATTATGATCTAGCCAATCATATATGTGGTGTAGGATTGGTATTCACAAGGTTCACAATATATACAAGGCGGGTATGACCACACATCTACACTAGTACTCCCCGTCCCCGACTGGTAGAGTGGATCCAAGCAAGACACGTTACGACACGGAATTCTATGAGAAGGAAGCAAGTCTCCTCGAGAATCGGTGTCCATATACTGCACAAGAACAACAAGAGGGCTTGCACAAGATATACCAAGATAACGAGAAATAACATCTCATGTCGGGATCCATGAATACCAATCCGTGTGACCAATGTGTCGAGAACAAGTATATCTACACTAATTTCATGAATTATAACAGTTATCGTAAATTAGAAAAGTGTCAGAGAATGTACTCGCCTGTAGTATGGTATGATATGTCAACGGGATCAAAAGCTGCGTCTCGAGGACCTATAGAGAACAAGACGTATCAATACTCTGTTTAGGAAGTAAAGTCAAGACAATTTAAATCCTATTAAGTCATTCTAGGTCAAGACACGTTAAACTAGACTGTACGAGGTCAACCTAAGTCATATTAGGCCTATCCAGGTCAAACTGGGTCAATGCAAGTCAAACGGAATTAATCTAGGTCGATTTGAGTCAACAGTTGACTTACAGTTGACTTTTGGTCAACTGGTCAACTCTGGTCAACTATAGTCAACTCTGGTCAACCCTAGGTCAACTCTAGGTCATTGGTGACTAACAGTTGACTTTTGGTCAACTGCACAAGTCTAATGAAATTTGGGACTAAATTGGATAAAGTGTTGACCCATAGTTGACTTTTGGTCTAAAAAAGTCAACCGGGGTCAACCGGGGTCAAGACTAGGTCTAGACGACTATTTCTAACTATTACCAACCTCTACAACCCATATCCAAGTCCATCTTGGACTTGGAAACTCAAATCTTGGCCGTAGGCCAATATCCTATTTTACCCTTAAAAAGGGTAAAATTCTACCTTAGGCGATTATCAAGTTAGCCTACCTACGCTTAATATTTTGACCCGATCTCCCTAGGGTAGTAAGATACTAACCTATACGTATGTTACCTACCAAAATACCTAGGTAACGTGGACATCCATTCCATGATACGGCCCATTGCCGATATCTTGAATATTTCAAGATACGCACTGATACGGCGCGATACCGGCGCCCTACGACCCCGATTTCCACTCGGGAGCCTACCCGCAAAATCTAATTCATATATTGTAACTTCACGCCAAGTTTCGTCGCGTTCCGATACTCCGAGCTCCGTTTCACCCTCTATCTCGATTTTCTCCAAAACTCCCTTCTAGCTCCTATTCTAATTCTTCTTCTTAACTCTTCCTCTAACTTCTTCTTCTAATTTCCTTCTCTTTCTTCCCTTTCTAATTCCTAATCTCCTTTCTCTTATCCCTTCCTATTCTAATTTTTCTTCCTACTCTTTCATATTCTTCTAATCCTTCTCCTTTTCTAACTCCTCTCAACTTCTTCCATTTCTTCCTATCTTATCCTTAATCTTCTTCTCCTATTCTCTTCTCATTCTAACCATGTTCTTACATATATATATATATATATATATATATATATATATATACACACATATATGGGGGTAAATTGGGGCTAGATAGGGGGGTATACATAGGCTAAAGGGGCTGGAATGGGGGGGTTTAATTGGCAGCACTGCTGCCAGTGCTACTGCTGCCACTGCAGCTTCTTGCTGCTGTTACAGCAGCTGGAGCTGCTGCTCCTGCTGTTTTCTTCTTCTTCTTCTCTAGTTCTTCCTCCTCTTCATCTCCTACTCTATATATATATATATATATATATATATATATATATATATATATACTCTTATATCCCTCTATCTACCTCACTATATATATATCTATATACCCAAACACACACACACACACATCTATATATATATACATACACACCCATATCCATATACATATAAATACATACACATATCTATATCTATATATAAATACAAACACACACACACACCCTCACACAACACAACACACACACACCCTCACATACCACCACCACCACTCTCATCACTCTCATGACACCACCACCACTTCCATTTCCCCCTCCCCCCCCCCCCCCCCCCCCACACACAAATACTTATAATTATATATATATACATATATGTATATATATTCATATATACATATATATATATACCATTCATTATACACAAACCCCTAATAATTCCTTAACCTAGATTTTCTAGGGAAATCCTACAAATTTATGGGCAAATGGTGGAGAATCTTCTCCTCTCCATTATTGGTGAAAGAATTAAATGCAAAAGTGTAATAAATGTGGGATTAGAAGCATACCTAGATAGGTTTTGCTTGAGGAAGAAAGCTTGAAGGAAAGAATGGATTTTTGAAAGAGAGAGAGAAAGTTTTCTTAATGGAGAAGAAAAGGGGGGGGGGGGGGGGGGGGGGCTCTATTCATGGCCCCAAAAATGGGAGGGGTTATTGGGTTTTGGGTAGGATCCAATAGCCCCTCCAAACCCAATAGACTCAATTTGGGTTCGGTTTGTTTCAGTTTGGTTCGGTTTATTTCTAATGAACTAATTAAGTCTCTAAAATGACTAATTAAGCCATGAAAGTTGGGTTTATGATTTCTAACCTAATTATGATGGTATGTGGGCCAAGTCCAGCTAGTATGTAGGTCCCACTAGGGTCAAGGCTACCCGGGTCTCCAATTTGAGTCCGAATTGGATAAAATCCAAACCAACCCAAATAAATCCCAAAAAATCACATAAAATAAATAAAAATTCCTAAAAATTATAAAACTTGAAAAATGACAAAAATACCCCTAATTCGAAAACTGGGGGTGACAATTTCTAGCATTCGATCAAGGGTCTAATCTTAGAGCCAATCATATCAAGAGTCCACAACATGCAATCATATTCCTTTCCAAATCCAATAATATTTCTCACCGAGGCAATTCATCTTTTCTAAAAGATACAATCCGACATCACCAACTATCGATTATCTGAGTCAGGGTATAATTCTATGCAACAGCCAAGGTTAACCCAGCTACCCGACTATAGATACCTATCCAACATTCCCGTCATGAGCAGTCAATTTCCATCTCATATAATAATTCACTATTCGATACATACAACTCAAGTCTCATCCCATGATTCTATTTCCTGCTATAGGCCGACACATAATCCTCAAGGGTCAAACATCTCTAAGGTTCATATTGGAGCATATACTTACAACTTATCATTCTTAGATCATACTCATCACCATCTCTCGTTCAATACCACAAGGTCATTCTATGGGTCGCCAACAGCCATCTATTATTCGGTCCAGTCTCAATGGTTAGCTATACCGACAGCTATACCTAATCATCCAGGTGACTTCCCTAGAGTGGACGGCTACTAGGGTTATACCAGTTTCTTATTCTCAGGCCAACAGTCTATCGACAGTTCGAGGCAGCTCTACCCAAACCTATGGGTATCAACTCAGTCTAAATAATGAATCGCCAATTGGGCTAAGCCAACAATTGGTAATTCATCAGCTGGTCGCTAGGGTCAAGTCTATCTATCCAGGGTCTTCCTCAAGGAAGTAATTCCCATAGAGGCTCATTCTAGACTTACCCAACGATCGATAAGATCAATCTATCAACATTACGGTCAATTTCCAATCCGACATACAATTTTCATCGTTCTAATAATCCATCAAGTAAATTTCCAATGAGACAATTTCTATTCCAATTCCTTCTTACCCATACGAACCCATAAGCCAAGGCTAATTATTCAAGGGTCATCAAATCCGATATTTTTAACATAACTACGGAATCATACTATTCGATCCGTATGACAGAGTCACACCATCAAGTCATAAGCCAACAATCTATCTCCCAACCAATAGTCACATATACCGACATTATCCAATACGATTGCAATTCCTCAATCCCATTCGTTTCATCAGTCATCAACATCTCATACGGACATTCTTAAATCTCATATTGCAAGGGTCGAGTAATTCATTCCATTCAATCCGACAATTCATGTATCAATTAACCATCCTCTATGCAACACAAAGATTCAGGGTTGCTACTTGTTACTTTTCTAGTACAATTCAATTCCTCAGCATTCATGCACAGGTGCAACGACTATCCTTTGGTGATCAAGATGGGTTAACATCTATTACACCTTAGGGTCAAGGCACCAATTTCTAATATTTCCTTGATTCTCCGATAATATTTCTAAAACTTTCAGCTCAGCAACCAACATTGTATTAGCCACATATAATTTGCATCCAACCATTCAAAATCAACATTCAAATATTTTAAGCCACAACACTCTTTAGCCAATTCTATTTACCCATAGCATACTAACTATCTTACCAGCCTGAATCATCACTCGACTAAATAATTTCTAACCAAGCCACCAGTTACAATTTTTGACAATCTCGTTACTCAATATAACATCACCGTCAAGGGACACTCGAGTCATCTAGCCACAATACATGACTCCCAGCTAAGTCTCGGCACTACCCAGTACCCACAGATAGTCTCATTGACATCCTATGGAAAGGGTCAACAACATCTCTTTCTGAGGTGGTAGAGGCAATATACCACTCAGAAACGAAGCCATCCTTAAACAATACCAACCCAATTCTATTTCGGACATTCGGGATCTATAATGATCACATTATTTAGCCAACATCTCGGAGTCTCAATATTATAAGCCAACATTCTTAGGGTCTCGAAAGCACTTAGCAACACACATGAGTCAATTCACCAGTTTCGTTGAACTCATCCATCAATTATTTCATTCCCAATTCTTTTCTAACATCTCATGCAATTCTCAACTTATTACAGCATACATAGCCACTTTTCTCTTTATTCCCATAATTTCTAAACAGCATTCATAACATAGCATACTATGACATCGAGTCATTATTAGATTATTTGTGTCCAAACCAACAACAATCATTCATTCAGGGGCATCACAATGTATATAGACTTATTGTATGGAACATCCAGTGAGCAGCCAAGAGGGTCAATAAACTTTCAGACACGAACAACGTAGGATGATGGTAGGACAACGACAGCATAATCGCGGAAGCAATCTTTGATTTAATCTAGGAAGCAACGTTGAGTGATCACGGAAGCAACTTTGGTTAATCGTCGATGCAACTTTGATTTGAAATGAATCAAAGAAGAGACCAAGGACGTAAAGCCGTGCTCTGATACCAATTTGTCACGTCCCGATTCATAGAGTCATTAATCACATAATTATCCCTTGGAATCGATTGTCCTCGCTTGGGCGTGATGTCGTACAAGTCTGGTATTGCACTTGTACAAGGCAAAGACGGTGCATAATCGATAATCCTCAAATAGGAACATATTGCAGCGGCAGAAGCAGACAAATTGAATTTAATGAGGACAATCTTTCTGATTGAATAGAAATATATCTCTTCTTTTATAGCAGCGGAGATAAAAGGATAACTTGAAGTCACGCAGAGATATATAGAACTTTATTCTCTTTATTGATAATTGAAGAAGAGTACAAGACTTGTATTGAAGTACAATACTTATAACACATTTCACTTTACATTGAAAGCCAACTGAACAATGCTATACAGCTTACATTTGATACTTGGATACATTGGATTACAACTCGATAAACCAACTTGGCTTACAACTCACTGGTACAACTGATTACAATGCTCCATACATTATGCCCTTTATAAACAGAAGACATCATCTTGAACAAGGAGAGCTTCTGTATGTCCAACAAATTTTCGATGCCGCGGGACCAATCAAGCCAATCTTCGTGTGTAGAACATCTCAAGCACGAGCACCTGTCCACAAAACGTGGGTCAGCACATCATCTATGTACTGGCAAGCAGAATCCAACCCACTCGTATAAACCAACATTTAAGTGATCATTTAAGCAAGCATTTATTAGAATGATCTTTCTACTTGGGGCCTAGCATCAGTTTACAGTTCATGGGCAATAATCAGAGTGAAGCATGTAAATATATTCTTAGTAGCATTCATGAGGACATATCATTTTAGCATTCTTGGTGTTATCATGCAAAGACATCATTGAGGCATACTAGGTGTTATCAAGAAAAGGCATCATTGAGGCATCGTTAACATTAACATCTTAAACATGTTATAACAGTTCTCACTTCAAGCATCACTTAGCATGTATGTTGTGTTTGAGCATTGATTATAGCATGGCATCTTTCTAGCATATTGAATTTAACATGTTAAGCAGGATCTCATACTGAAAGGCTACATACAGCACCATTTACTTATTTGGAACGTAAGCATGCAAGTTAAACCAACACATATATTGAATTATCATATTTAAGCAATTTCTTACCGATAGCCGACTCTCATACCTGCATCAAATACAGGTTAGCAGATATACTTACTCTGCCTGCATAAGACATTCATTAGCATGCATCCTGACTACATGGTCACTGGTGTTTAACCATACGGACATTGCCATATAGGTCTTCATTGGTAATGCAATGACTCCAGAGAAGGTAGCTAGCCCCAAAGGATGCCTCACAAAACTCGTGCCCCTACTGGCACGCCAATGTTTTCTCCTAGGCCGGATCGCTCGCCTTAACGTCCCGGGGTACCGTCCGAGAAAACATATCCCCATCACTTATGCATAAGTTGTCCTATGACCATGCGAATACATGTCCGACTCAATCGTGAACATAAAACGTATGGTGAAATATTGAAGTAAAGACAACAGTGCATCATCATTCATCTCATTCAAGTCATGTTCAATGACTTATTCATTCCCAACATTACCATCATTTCATTTGGTGATCTCAACGATCCCAAGCCTTATCAATTCTCATTCATTGCTTCATTGCAACATTTCTTATCACGTTCCTTCTAAGGAGGAACAACAGCATTCATTCATTTCAAAGGGACCTGTATCATTTCATAGGGACAATAGCATATTCGATTCTTTTCTCATGTATCATTCACGCAGCATCTCATTATTCAAGTGATTCATTTATTTCATTGACATTAAGAAAAAGGGACATTCTCAATTCATTCTCAGGTATCATGTTACATTAGCAGTTCGAGTGTAATTCATTCAGCAGTTCCAAAGTTCATGTGTTATTCATTCAATGATTTCCAGCATATGCATCTCTATCGATTTAGCAACTAAAGTATCGCATCACAATTATTCAACATTCAAGGTAAGAGACATTAGGGACATATTCAAAGCATCACGTTATTCCATTTATTAAGCATGCAGGAATAAGGAAGAAGGAGGACAGTTTCACTTGCCTGCATAAAAGGGTCTTCTTATTCTGGTTGCACACATTCCCCCTAAGCGTAGCTCCACTAGTGAGCCACGTTCCAACACTTAATTCGTCCAGCCAGCTCAGAGAGACTGCATCAGTCTCAACTCTCTTGGTTCTCAACATAAGTCATGGTCCAACATTCTGATTCCATCCAACAAGCCAACCAAATGCCTCGTGCGGAGTGGGGCATTACATCTGTGCTTACATAGATAGAAAATTGTTACATTGATAATTACATGAATGCAACGCGGGTATTAGTGTTGTGTTATATGTGGTACCAATTGTGTATAGTATTTGAGTTCAGGTAGGGGCAGCAGTTAGGAAGAAGTATGACTATGTTTAGTACTTGGGTGCATCAATAACCTGGAAATATGGGTGTCATATGCTAGTAGGCCAAGTATGTGAGAGTAGGTACTAGTGTTAGATGACTATATTAGTCTCAAGATGAATATATTACTTTTGCAAGCCTTTGAACGATGTGCATGTATCTATCTTACAGAAGTATCTAAAAATGGATATGAATTACTATTTATGACATCGTTCGTGGATGTACAACCATCATCCTGATGACATGTGCGGTGTGCGGGATGAATTCATTGAGGGTGTACAGCAGTTCCTGCAGTTCGCCAAGGCGTTCCCTCAGTACATGTACGGTACCAAAATTAAGTGTCCATGTGTGAGATATCGTAACTTGAAATATCATCCAGAAGTGGAAGTCACATATCGTTTATACTCGAAGGGTTTCACGCTGAATTACTATCAGTGGACCGTGCTCGGAGAACTTGTATCTTTAGCATCGGAGTCGGAGTCTTATGTGGATGTCCACAACCATGCTGCTTACGACGATGGGTGGGTGAACATAGTTTTTGACGCGACGGGGCCTAGTTTCGATCCGGACAATCATGATGCAGTCGAGAAGGCACCGAACGTCGATGTTGTAAAGTTTATGGAGTTGCTGGAGATTGTAAAGACTCCATTATATCCTGGTTGTGAGGATCATTCACCGTTGGAGGTGGTTACAAGATTGTTGAGCATCAAGTTCGATTTTAACATGTCACAAGATTACTACAACCAACTGATGGAGTTGATTATAGAGATCTTGCCTGAGGGTGCTAAGTTGTCTAAAGACTTCTACCAGTCTAAGAGGATGGTGAGATCGCTCTGGATGGGATACGAGAAAACCAATGCATGTCACAATGGGTGCATGTTGTACTATAGAGACGACAAGGATGAAGATGCCTATAGATTTTGTGGTGCTTATCGCTACAAGGAAGGTCTGTCGGTGCAAGGAAGCCTACCGATTCGATGCACTACTTGTCGTTGACGCTGCGGTTGCAACAGTTGTTTATGGAGAAGGAGACTGCAAAAAATATGAGTTAGCATAGACGAAAACAGATCGAAGGAGTGTTGGATCACCCATCTGATGGAGAAGCATGGAAGCACTTTGATCAAGAGTATCCAGATTTTGCTTCTGATCTGCATAATATCAGATTTGGGCTCTACTCCGACGGTTTTATCCCATTTGGACTTTTAGGCTCCCCAGTATTCGTGTTGGTTTGTGATCGTCACTCCGTACAATCTACCACCTTGAATGTGCATGAAGACTCCGTATATGTTCCTCACCGTTATTATCCCAGGTCCGAACAATCTGAAGAGGAACATCGATGTGTATTTACAACCATTGATTGATGAGTTGAATCAGCTGTGGGAAGTGAAGAACAGATGGCAACTCTAGAGGGGGGTGAATAGAGTTATAGCAATAATAACCAATTAAAAAACAACTCTTTCACGATCTAAAAATAATCAGAGTAAATGCGGAAAATAAATAAGAAGGAAGAGAGCATACGCAAACACAGCCGATTTTAACCTGGTTTCCCTCGTGGAGGACTAGTCCAGGCCTGAGAACTCTAGCTCAGGATTAAATCCACTATTTGTGAAATAGTAGTTACACCCCGTGCCTTTACTTCAGAAGAGCACGTCAACTTCTTACAATGGATCGCAGTGGCGATGCTTGGAATTTTCCAAGCTACTTCTTGAACTCTTGCACAAGACTCCTAACTGAGAGATGCTGAGCACTCGAGACTTAGGAAACTTGTGGCTAGTAGATGAGAAGGGTATGGCTTATATTGAGCTTAAGAGAGAAGAGAAGAGAAGATTGGATGATTGAAAATGAGAGAATTTTTGGCCTATTTATAGGTTTTTAACAGGCAGAATTCGGCCAGAATTCTGGTAGGAATTTTCAAAAATTTGGCCGTTGGACAACTAGCAACCAGCCAACCCTAAAAATTAGGGTGCTGATTTTTAGGGGACAGAGTTCGGCCCGAACTCTGTGTGGAGGCAGAGTTCGGCCCGAACTCTGTCTCCAGAGCACAGAATTGGTCCAAGGGTCCAATGGGCCAAGTTGGGATGTGGAGCTTTATGGACTTTGGATAGGTTGTGGGTTGAGTCTCAAGAGTTCAGTATAACTCAGCTTACAATCATTCTAGACTCAATAAAATATAAAAGTACAGACGCGAAAACGACTTGTATTTGCACAACTGAGCTGTCGTTTGGCTTGAGCAGAATATAGTCGTCGTGTGTCGTATTGAATTATCACAAGTATTATTTAGTCAATGTTATCAATATTTGGTTGACTGTGACTTTGTGTCAACAATCTCCCCCATATTGATAATTGACAAAATAATAAGTGTATATTCAATATCCATACCTGGACACATGTAACGACATAGCTCCCCCATAATAAGTGCCGAGCTTAAGAGTAGCTCCCCCATAAACAATGCTGTGAATCTCTGTTGGCCTGTTAATAATATTCTTCCAAAAGCACATATAAACCAAACAAACAGAAACAGAAACAGAATATACACATAACTCCCCCTTTTGGCATTTAGCAATATGAGATAGATAAATGATAACTGGCAAAACACACGTAAAGGAGAAGAAACTGCATATAAGATAATGACCAAGAGTCATAATGACATAGAAACTGATAATAGAACTACCAAAGTCTCAAAAGCACAATGCATAATAAGTCTACTACAAATCAAATACATAAAAGTAGCTAAAGCAGAATGCAGAAAACATAATCTAAGATCTCCAGTAGCAGCCTCAAGTAGCAGTCCAAAACTATCATCGAGTACGAGAGGTCCCGGCATCGTCCGATGGATCAGTAAAGGAGCGACGTGGGTCCACAAAAGCCGCATCCGAATCCATGTAGCGACGAACCCAAGGGTCATCAATACGAAAGCCCTCACGATCGGGATCTCGCTCCATAGGAATGGGCATGGAAGGATGACGAGACATAGAATACCGAATGTCATGCAGCGAGTTGCTGATAGCACTCATCTGCAAGGTAGTCCGATAGTCCAGCTGAGTCCATCGATCGTCCTCCAAAGTGAAACGATCTCGAAGCATGGCCTGAAGTGACTCAAGAGTGGCCAGAGGAGGAGAAGGATCCTGTCCGAGAGGAGGGGCATCTGGCTCATCCTCAGAATGCTCAGACACGACCAGTGAGCCAACGGCCGCATGAAGCCTCCTTGCCTTGGAGAGAAAGGCAGGGGAAGGTAAGAATGGACACTCATCAAGGGGTACATGGAACGCATAAAAGATCATAGGAAGGTATAAAGCATAAACCAAAGATCTTGGTTTCTTCCTACAGTTGATCATCCAATCCATCATTGTGCGTGGGAGGTTAAAGGGAACATGGAAGTGGAGATGGTACAAAGCTGAAATCTCAAAATAAGTGACTTCATCGGTAGAACCCGCTTTGGGTAGAATGGTGTTGAAAATGATCCGATGAAGCTCATAGAAATAAGGATTGAGGAATTTTGCCAAGAGCTTACGAGGACGTGTGTTAGGGCTACACAGGTCGTCCTTGAAGCTCTCTAGTAAAATCCCTTCGGGAAAGATAAAGGATCTAGCTTCAACAAGCTTCTCCCAAGAATTAGGCTCTTGAAGTTCAAGATATTCGGCTAATTCAAAATCATCAAATGAGATATCAATACCCGCAACACGTGAATAGATGCGAGTGTCATCATGAGTCAAGTTACAATAAAACATTTGAATGACACTACGATAAATGACCGAATTTGAGGTAACAAGTTCGTCAAGACAAAGGTCATTAAAGAGTGCATCATATTGTGAGAAAATTGTAAAGTTTATGGGGTGTCCCGCAAACACCGGACGTGTCCGAAAATCACTAAACCACTCATTTGATGCGTCTAGTGATATAAAAATCCGATCGTCAAAAGTGTTTGGATCACGTAGACGTGGAGGATTGAACAATAGATGGGTTTGTTGTTCAATACCCGGAGCAATGGGTGGTGCAACGGGCGGCTTAGGAGCACAATCAATCAATGAGTCAATCAATTCTACAAGGTACGGCTTCATCGTACGTGAAGTGTACGATTAGGCTATCCACAATACCTATGTTGGGTGTGGTCACACAAAAGCTAATATTTCTCCCAATCTCCGCAATAAACAATGACTCACAAGCAATGAACAATGGTACAAGACAATCGTGTGTATCTTGTGTCCGATATGAGAACATGGCACATGAAGGTAAGACAGAAATACAGAGTACAAGTCGAGTCAGTGTACTTGCCTCGGTTTGGTTGCACGAGAGTAGTACTGCATGGTTGTTCACCTGTTATATTTTGTACAAATTATTAGGGTTTAAACTATGACAATTATCATAATAAACTATTATCCATATATTAGCTAATAGCTATCAATATATATATTATAACTTAATCAAAATGATTACTAGTGGAAAAATATTATATTTTAGCAAAATCATTTAGGACATACTATTTGTAATTTAATATTTTAGTTTTAAAAAAATACTCTAAACCATATGATAACTATCATTATTTACAAATTTAACATTATTTAGAAAATAAATATGTTCTAAAGTTTTGGTCCCAAAAATACTAGTGGTAGTACTTTAAAAGTTTTTAGAAACATTTTATTAATAATTGTAATTATACGAACTTTTAGAAATAGAAACATTTTTTATTTACTAAAATTTATTTAGCAAGAAATACTAAGATATTTATTATTTAAGAAATATTTAAACTATATTTTGCAAGAAAATCCTCATGCTTTAGAAACTCCTTAATAGCTATCTATTCACTAATCATAATTTGAAATAGAAATATTAATAATAAGGTTTTATCCAAATATTTTACTAATAATATTTTATGAAAATTAATACTAGTATTTATAACATTTAGAATAATTCTATAACTTTAAATAAGAGCAACTACAATTAATAGGATTATATATTAAGCAAAACCAGCCTATGCCTAGCTGATCAGTTCCAACCCGGCCCAAACAGCCCACAGCTAACTACAACCAAGCCCACTGCTGCTGTTTCTATTTTTTTTTTCAACAGATCCATTCCCAAGAAAAATCTAATCCAAATATATATTAGTCCAATTGCCCAGCTTTTAACCACATACTCTTACTAAAGTCCATGTCCTAACTATTGCTTATTGTAACCATGTACTCATTAAAATATAGTACACTGACACGAACCTAGCCATTATGACTCTACAATCTTGAAGACAACCCAGGCCATCCCTTCAGTAATTGAAGGGTCACATGGCCACGCGGCGTGGCCTCTCCATTTGAATGGTCAACTAACAGGCAAAGGGAAAAGAAACAGTCCAAACCTCTAATACATACAAATCATCCTCTCTCTCTCCCTCCAATAAATGTTCCATTCAAAATTTAATGGCCACATGAGTGCTGAACTCACTTCAACCATATACACACGCAAACCCATTATTTCCTCTTCCCCATTTACATACGCAAACTCTCTCTCCCATAATTAATTCCCACACTCATTCTCTTTCATCCGCACAAAGTAGCCAGCAATATTAAGAGGCATGGCTCTCTATCCGAGAAAACGAAAGAGAGATGAGACTCTCATATTCAAAATTTAGTCATAACAACAGCTCATACATTCATCCAACCCGGCCCTCATAAAATCTAACATATAACTACTTCCTTCTTCTCTCTCCTCCCTACACTTATTCCTCAGCTCAACGCTTCTTCTTCCCCCAGTCGTTCACTCTCTCCACACTTACAGTTCTTCTCAGCCACCCGAACAACTCATCCACTCATCCTAATTCCTAATCTCCACTCTCTCTAGTTCACTTAGTTACATACACCACTCTTCACCACCCCAAGCTTCTTCTCCCAAAGCACCTTTTCGTTCACTCTCTCACCTCTCCACACTTCTTCCTTCACAGCCTACTACTAACAGTTCCCATTCTCCATCTGTTCTCATAATTTCTCCTTCCTCAAAATTGCTTCTCCTCAAAAACCCATTCTTCTCATCTTCCTCTGCTACTCCTTAAATTCAACTTCCCGAAAACTCTAGCTTAACTTCTCCCTTCTTCTCAAACTTCATATAGAAATCCTAGATTTCCAAACACAAGAAGAACCACAACCCCAAGATCCAGAGAAGGGAACAAGTAGATCGAGACGGAGTTACCTCGATGGCGGATCTGAAGACTTGGCGGTGGCGCTGGACGCTGCTCGATCCGGCAGATCTGGTGACTAGAGGACTTCGACGATGGTGGCTTGATATCAAGGCGACGTCGGCATCCTGATGGCTCTCTGTTCTCTGGCAATGGCTCAAGCCAAGTCTCCTCGGCAGGCGTCGACTCCGGATCTGACGGCGCTCGGCAGTGGTTGGTTGGTGGTCGCACGAAAGTCGAAGGGGCGTCCCGAACTGCGAGGAGCCGACGTGAGGATCGAAGAGCAGCGTGGTCTCCGAGGTGGTGTGCAAACCGAGGAAGCTCGGTCTTCATGGGGCTCGCGTACGGTCTGCGAGGCGTCAGATCTGACAGTGATGATGAGGCAACTTCTCTCCGACCGGCGGTGGTAGTCTCCTCGCGGTGGCGGTGGTCCTCCGGCGAGAGTGCGGTGGTCCTTGACCGAGTAGTCACAAGAGAGAGTAGAAAAATGTAGAGAGAGAGTAGAGAGAGGGATGAGAGAGAGACTGTGTGTGTCAGTCTGTGATGTGATGTGTCAGAAATTTTATTGGGATGCGTGCATTATTTATAGTAAAATAATATTATGTGCGTGTGTGTGCAGAGTGGCAAAGTGGTAATAAGAAGTAGATCTGGGTCTGTTGTTCAATGGCAGTATAGGTAATTAAATGTAGATCTGGGGCAAGAGTGTACTCCTGTACTAAATTAGTTAGGCTAACTAAATATTCAACAGATTTTCGAAATTCAAATAGATTTTCAAATATTCAAACATATCACAAAATCTAAACATTTCCCTCCAACAGTTTTAAAACAGATTTTTAAACTCAAAATTGCTAAATAATTTAGTTAGAGAACAAATAACAGATTTTCGAAATTTCAAACATTCCCTCTAACAGTTTTTCAAATTCTAACTAATTTTAAATTCAAACTAATTTAATTACTCTTAACTAATTACAGAATTAGTTAATAATTAACTAATTAATTAAATCAGTTCTTTAATACTAATAAATAATTTCGAAAATGGTTAATAATATTATTTATCTTTCAAATAATATTACTAAGAAATCAATAAAATCATTATTACGTCAAATTAGTATTCAAAACTACATTTCAAATTGAGAAAAATTCATTAACGCCCGAAATTCATTTTATTCAACTTATTTAATCGAAATTAGGTTTTCGTAAGAAACAATATTAAATCCAAGGAAAATTAGAAAAATCTCAAAATTTACCAAATGTGATTTAGGGAGTTACAAATCTACCCCCCTTACAAAAATTTCGTCCTCGAAATTTCAAGGGTTTTGTAGAGTACAAAATCAAGCAAAATTTATTAAAATAAAAAAAACTAAATAATTTATTTATGGAGTAAAATAACAAGGACTAACAAGTAGTCACTAGACAATACGAAAATAGTAAATACAAGAAAACTCAGAGACAAGCCTCAAAATATGCACTACAAGAAAATCCAAATACTACAAATAACATAAGGAAGATAACAGTCCATCCGACTGTGCTCCTGCGGCTACTACTGATCCTCAAAGACTGGGTCCTCCTACTGCTGCTCTGGTGCTGGCTCCTGACGAGGGAAAGCTGCAGGACAATCTCTCACTTGGTGAGTGGCAGATCCACAAACCAAGCACTGTCCTAACTTCTTGCGGCATTCCTCGCCACGGTGTCCCGGTCTCTTGCAGTATGCACAAGAAAAGTACATCGGAGTCTGAATCTGTCTCTGCTGTCTCGGTGATGTCGGAGCTCGAACATGAGGATGATACTGATGCTGAAGTGGCCTCTGCTGAGTGTCGGTCCGCTTCGGTGGACCCTGGGAACTGCTGGCACCAATGTTTCGGTCCCGCTTAAGCTTCAGATCCATCTCCTTCTCCACTCCCTGAGCAACTTTAAGGATGCTCGCATAAGTCGTGGCCTGACTGATAGCTACTGCATGTCGCAGCTCCCTCGTGAGGCCCTTCTTGAACTTCCAAGCCCTCTCCTTTGGCGTGCTGACTAGGTTCTCTGCGAACCTGCTGAGTCGGGTGAACTCCGATGTATACTGTGCCACAGTCATACTCCCTTGCTGCAATTCCTCAAACTGCATCCGAAGCTCGTTCCGTTCCACATCCGAGAAGAACTTCTCCTGGAAAAGTAGTTTGAAATCCTTTCAAGAAACCTCGGGCTCTGCTAACTGGGGCTCCTCCCGGAACCAAGCCCTAGCAATGTCGAAAAGTTGTATGCTCGTAACTTCGACCTATAAATCATCCGGGATCCTCGCTATCTTCAATGACCGCTCAGCATTCTCCAGCTACTCGTCTGCGTAGACTATCCCCTCATCGCCCCAAAAATCTATCGGGCAGAGGTTCTGATAGTCCTTGACAGTTCCTGGCCTCGGCGCTGCTGGCGGAGCTGGTGCTGCCGGCTCTCTAGTCCTGAGTGCGTCGACGACGGTTGCTCTGAACTGTGCAGCCTGCTGACTCTGAGCCTCTCTGAACTGTGCAGCCTGTTGATTCTGGGCCTCCATGAATTGCTGAAACATGGCCATCATCTGCGTGCCGTCGAACGTCATCGTCGGAGGAAGCGGCTGAGGCGGAGGCGGTGGAATCTGCTCTTGCATACTGGGTGCAGGCTGCTCACTAGTCCCAGCGTTCATCGTGGCTACCGTCCTGTAAAAGAAAATAAACTGTTGATTGCTATGTCCTAGAAAAATCATAAACTAAACTAAAATCATAAGTAAAATCAAATTTCAATTTTAAATATCAATAACTATAAACCATAGACCATTTTCCCGCGGTTCCTACGCTGTGATGAGTTTTTCTTAGCTTTCGCTAGTCCCCAATAACACTTTATTGCCTAAGTGTCATTAGGATAAACCTGCATGGGCCACCACTAAAAACATGTCACGACCCGCTCCCGAATAATTGGATACGAGTCGGACACGCCCAGCCTTCGTCGATGGACACGACGAAGTAAGCTGTACAATACTAAGGAAAACTCTAAGTCACAATATAATGTAAACAATACAACTTTTATAACGCTCCCAGAATGATCACCAATATCCATCAAGTCTTTTAAATACAAAATCAGCCGGAGACAAATTCGGTCAAATAAAATAAAGATACAATAATGAATATCCAAAATACAATCTCCAGAGAATAAAATAAAATGAAAGCTGCAATATCCAATGCAATCACATGCTCCATGTGGCCTCCCACTCACCTGTAACGTATCCTGTCAGGAAAAGAGCAAAGTACAACCCTGACAAGAGCAATATACAATGTAATCTGTAGTACAGAATACAAGGTGAAACCAGAATACCAGAAATAGAAGTGAAACTACGGTACCAGAAATGAAGTGTAAAACTGCAGGCAATTGACGACAATCAATATGCTAGACAAAGAAACGACTATCAATGTACAAGGCAATGAACACGACAATCAATATGCAAGTGTGAGAATTTAAAATATTAAACTAATATGTAACCGACTTAGGAGCACAATCAATCAATGAGTCAATCAATTCTATAAGGTACGGCTTCATCGTACGTGAAGTGTACGATTAGGCTATCCACAATACCTATGTTGGGTGTGGTCACACAAAAGCTTTTATTTCCCCCAATTTCTGCAATAAACAATGACTCACAAGCAATGAACAATTGTAAAAGACAATCGTGTGTATCTTGTATCCGATATAAGAACATGGCACATGAAGGTAAGACAGAAATATATAGTACAAGTCGAGTCAGTGTACTTGCCTCGGTTTGGTTGCACGAGAGTAGTACTGCATGGTTGTTCACCTGTTATATTTTGTACAAATTATTAGGGTTTAAACTATGACAATTATCACAATAAACTATTATCCATATATTAGCTAATAGCTATCAATATATATATTATAACTTAATGAAAATGATTACTAGTGGAAAAATATTATTTTAGCAAAATCATTTAGGACATACTATTTGTAATTTAATATTTTAGTTTTAAAAAAAATACTCTAAACCATATGATAACTATCATTATTTACTAATTTAACATTATTTAGAAAATAAATATGTTCTAAAGTTTTGGTCCCAAAAATACTAGTGGTATTTTTAGAAACATTTTATTAATAATTGTAATTATACGAACTTTTAGAAATAGAAATATTTTGATTTACTAAAATTTATTTAGCAAGAAAATACTAAGATATTATTATTTAAGAAATATTTAAACTATATTTTGCAAGAAAATCTTCATGCTTTAGAAACTCCTTAATAGCTAACTATTCACTAATCATAGTTTGAAATAGAAATATTAATAATACGATTTTATCCAAATATTTTACTAATAATATTTATGAAAATTAATACTAGTATTTATAACATTTAGAATAATTCTATAAATTTAAATAAGAGCAACTACAATTAATAGGATT
>JANAVB010020090.1:0-64410 GCA_029216955.1 Iris pallida | reverse complement strand
TTTAGGCTGGAAACATTCGTCTTCTTTCCCCTTCCATCAGCGGAGACTTTTTGAGCAGAGTTGCAGGAGACAACAGGAGGTGCCTCGTCCTCTGAGCTCGGATGCTGTAGTCTTTGGAAGACTGACGGCCGGTCTTCCGTCACTGTCGCGTTGTTGCAACAGCAGTTGACGATGATTTGGGTGCAGTGACGTCCAAGCGAGGACTCTTTGCACACCGAAGCCCCTTCTCTTTCCTTGTGCTTGTGGAGGATCGCCTCATGCAGGTCAGAGGAACCACTTTGTCCTTTTACCGTCGGGGGCTGGACTCGAGCGGTCTTATACAACTTCTCATCAGAGGCTCGCGTGATAGTCAACGGGACGCCCCGATAGTCAGAGGTTGTGGCAGCTGACTGGGCTTGATGAGCCCGCGCTGCCCTAGACTTTTTCTTTTTAGCACTTGGGGTGCGTAATAGGAAGAGTCTAAGTTGAATACCACAGAGTCTGGCTTATCATCCAGAGACCCATCAGGGTCAGGACCGTTTGAGAGACGGTCGAAGACTGATCGAGAGGAGCGTGGAACGGCCGCTATGCTGCTAGGATTGCAAACCGTACAGGCTGTCTGCATGCGGCTGTCTTTAGCTGCCGGAGTAGTTGCTTTGGTGCGATTAGTAGGAGTCACGATCGTGCAGGCTGGCCGCATGTGGTTGGCAATTGTGGCCATATAGGTTTTCTGCAAGTGATTGACTTCAGTAACCGCATAAGCTTCATCCGTGTGGTTGGCAACTGTAGCCGCATAAGCTATGCGGCCGACAGATGTGACCGCATGAGTTTTCTTCATGCGGCTAGTGGATGTGGCCGCATGAGCTTTTTCCATACGGCTAGCACCCTTATGCGGCTCGAATCGCATAGAGTTCCTCTTTGCCCCTGCAAGTCCAGCATCATAGTATTTTCTTCTGCCGGACTTGGGGACAGCAGAGTTGCCTACGGTCTGAAGTAGGGCCACAGGAGAGTCTTGCTCGCCGTCTTGAACAACAGAGGGTATCTCTGCAAGAGCTTCAGTAGGAACGAAGGATCGGGGTCTCCACTCCTTGCAGGCCTTCTTCGTGTGGGCTCGCTTCTGGACCGGGGCAGCGCTCTTGTCGGAGAGCATTTCTCCGAACGCCTGTTGGTCGAACCGGGCAACCATCTTCTGTTGCGTGGAGCCAAGCTTGGCTGTATCCGATTGCGTCACCAACTCCTCAGTTGTAGAGAAGTTTATCCCCAGCAGAGTCGCCATCGTGTTTGCCATAAAATATAAAAGAACAGAACAATTATCGGAGGACCGAACTTTTACTTCACGTTACAAACTCGCTTGTACAAAGAAAGCCTAGGGACAAAAACCTAGGTATAACAATCTAAGTACAATTGTTTATTTTAGATTCTGGGGGGTGACGATAGAGGCTCGGGAAGGCGACGGCAGCCCTGCCTTATTCCTTGGACGATCGGTATGCAGCCTTGGCTCCTGTGAAGAGATGGTTGGCGTTGATGAAGAAATGCTCTCTTGCTCTCCCTCTATTACTCTTCTGGCTTCTCTCTCTCTGTGTATTTTCTTTCTGATTATTGGGGGAGTCTCTCTGTATATGCGTATCTCTCTCTGACAGTATATATGTCTTGCAAGGGAATGGCACCCTGCTATTTATAATAGTGGGGAGCATCATTAGGGTTTACAATGATTGCCCATTCTCAAAGTGGCGGCGGCCTGCTGCTTAATCAATCTGGACCATTAGTCTTAAGCGTGAAGGATCTGGGCCATAAATGTGGATAGTATTGAATCCTGTGAATGATTAATGCTGATTGCTTTAAATCTTCATGATTGGTTGTGTCAAGCTTGGATCTCTCACCACGTGTCCCATTGGCTTGATCACGAGTGATATGCCCTGATCTCATTAATTATGAGGATAACGTTAAATATGGTTATTGGGATCTGGTAAATCTCTGATTGATTTAAAACCATGCATCCCGTAATCACCCTGCTACCGGCTGTCAAGTCATGGGGGCAATTGAATCTCTGCCATGTGTCTTGATGGTGGACCCTGCCAGAGCCGCATGCTATCCATGAACCGCATGAGACAGCGTCTTAGTGAGCCACATAGGTATAGTACCTGCGAGCCGCATGGGATGGCTTCTTGGTGAGCCGCTGGAAGATGATTTCCGCCGGCCGTATGAAGCTGTTCTTCAATTGAGCCGCATAGGAGTAGCCACGTGGCAATCTTGGATCGTGTCAGAGATTTTCTCCTGTTTCTGAAGAGCCTGTCATTACGACAGGACCATCATGGCACTTTATGCCAAAGCCGTCAGCTGTCAAATCACGACAGAGCATTAAATAAGGCCATTACTTGATGGCCAGCTGTGTGAAGGGATCCCACGGGGATACGTGGTGTTGATCGAGCCACATATCTCTGTTGGTCGTTTGTGAGCCGCATATACTTCCGAGCCACATGAGGCAGGGAGACTCTTTGAACCGCATGGGACTGTCCCTATATAAGCCGCATGGATTCTCCTGCTCCGAGCTGTATGAGACTGAGAGTCTCTCTGAACCGCATGGGACTCCCCCTGTATGAGCCGTATGGATTTCTCCTGTTCCGAGCCGCATAGAGCATCATTCTGATATTTTCCATGCTTCTACAGGACCCCCTTCAAAGTTTTCAATTTGTAAAATTGAAATACTTTGAATAAGAAGCATGGCCTTCGCTAAACGCATAGATGGTTCAGCCGCATGGATTTATCTGGCCGCATGAACTGTTAGACCGCATAGACTTTTTGCCACGTGTCCCAGCCACGTGTGCAAATCTTCTGCATTAAATGCCCTTGATTCATTTTTTGAATTAACGTCGCCTTTTGGGGGAGGATCCCAAGGGTCAGTTTTGCTTTGACCGAAGCGTTTCGTCTTTTTCTTTTAGGCGGCATGCGGATCGAGGCGTTTGTTGATTTTCGAGCCTCCTTCGCCTATAAATAGAAGTAATTTATTCTTTGAGGGTTTCTTTACCTTCTCTCTTTGCTCGAACTCCTTGTTGCCAACTTCCTTTTCGTCTTCTCCCATCAACGATCGACAATGGCTCCCAAGAAGACTACCGCTGCTACGGGCAAGAAGGCCGCGTCGTCGTCTGCGACAGCGAAGGGCAAGAAGGCCGCGTCTGGAGTCGGTGCCGTCAATGGACCGGTAGGGGCAGTAGGAGGCAGTGCAACGTCTGGAGTCGGCGCCGTCGATGGACCGGGAGGACGTATCTGCTCCAGCTCGCTGTCGGTAACCATGCGCAGCAAGGGTACTCACCATCCTCTGAGTACTCTCCTCAAGAGAAGTATGTAGTTGGGTGAGTGAGGCAGCCACGGTCCTCCGTGATCCCTCCAGCTCGACCTGTTTACGCTCTATGCGCTGCGTAGACTCGGTGAGCGTGTGCAAGCTGGCAGCTTTTAAAACCTCTAAATTTCTACTATTTTTATTTAAAAATTTGGTACGGATAAAATTTTTAAACTGTATTTGTACGTCACATAGTCGTATTGTACGTCGCACACGAAATTTATTTTTCGTAATTGCTCGACGAGTGCGAATATGTGCGAGCGTGCATATTTTAGAAAAATATTTTGTTCTTTTTTATAGTTTCAAATAATAGATAATAATTAGTTTTTCTATTATTTCTAAGTTATTATTTTGCTTCATTTCTAGAAGTTATTAATAATACATAATATTTTTGTATACTAGAAAAGCATAATTATGTAAAATATTTGTGCATACATATTTTGTAATTATTTATTTGTTTATTTTAAAAATAATATAATTTTCAAAATTATTATTATTAGTTTTTTGGAAAATATATTTTGAAATTATTGTGGTAATTTAAATCTTTATTAGATTTTATGGATTAGATTTTAAATAGTTTAAAATTTAGGATAAAATTTATATTTAATTTGAGTTTGATTATCTAGATTTAAATTGGATTTGGATTTGGATTTGGATTTATTGAATTAATTTAAATTAATAGATTGAATTATCTAAATTGGGTTCAACTATTCTAATCCTTATCTAACTGGGAATTCCCACATCCTATAAATAGTCTGGTACTCCTCCATAGAATTTCACAACCACAATATTCTCCACCATAAGTGTCGTGCACCGTGTCAGTGTCCAAATTCCTTCGTGTCAGCCATGACGGCCTCGGGTCCGACCCGGGTGTCTTTCCAATATGTCAATTTTGATACACATCGCCACCCCTCCGTGTCCGACATGCCGGACACAATTTCTACATCCAAATTTCCTAACTCCAGCCACCTGCTACCCTTGGCCATGACAACGCTGCCCCGTCTCCACTATCGCCTCCTGACCATATTCACAACACCTTAACAGCTCTTCCACAACCCAACCACTCTGCCACCACCGCCGCTTCGCTCCCGGCTGCCCCCCTGGCACCTTCGATCTCGCCACTATGCCCCAACCCAACTCTCACCACGGTCTCCCCCAATTTTGACCAACTACCGGGGCGCCACCGCCATCAGCCGCACACTCCCAACACCAGCCCTCGGCAGACCGACAACCACCTACACCATAACCACCTTACTAACAACCCCACGCCCCACCATCATCATCACCGCCGCGACAACCACACAACATCACCAGCCCTGACACCTCTGACCGACCAACCGTCACAACACCGTAACCACCTTACCACAGCCCCAAATCCCCAAAAAATAAACCTTACCGGTCCGTCGCCTTGCCGAGGCCCGAGCGCCACCGCCTTGAGCTCCGTCGATGGCCATTTTCCCTCCACCTCTACGTCGTGGCCGATCCACCCACATCCGTGCGCAGCCACCGCTCGCCTGCGCCTTCCCCGACCAACTCGGCTCCAGCGTCGTAGTGGCCGCGTGCCACCGAAACCCTTCGCCCCCCTTTTCCGCTGCCGTCTCCGCCGTCTACATCCCGTGCGACCGCCCCGATCGCCTTCCCGAACTCCCAACCGCTCTCCTCCTTCCCCTTCCTCTTTCGCTGGTCCTTTCCTCCGATCTCCGACCTCACCTCTGACGAGGACCACCCGAGCCGCCGCCGCGTGCCGTGCTCCCGGATCCCCTGTCTCCGTGACCTTCCCCCGCGCGCCTGCTCCCTCGTGCCGCCGTGCACCCAGGTCCGTCCGGCGCTGGCGACTTTTTCGAGCCTCCGCCTCCCTCTCGCACACTCCCTCATCTCTCTCTCTCTCTCTCTCTCTTCCCCTCTCTAGTTTTTTTCTTTTGTTTTTTTTTTTCATTACTTATTTTCTTTGGCTGGCCTCCTCGAAAGAGGAGAACCAACTACAATACATTTTATATTATTTTTTTTTGTTTTTTGTTATTTATTATTATTATTATTATTATTATTATTATTATCCTTTATAATTAATTTGTATTACTACTGTAATATTTAGTCTAATACTATTTTATATTACCAATACCAATATTTAATATTTGCAAATCTATTTTAGTTTTTAACTTAAATTATACACTTACCTATTCCTAGATATCATGAATGATTTTTCGACCTAAATTATTATTATTATTATTTTTTTGCATTTATAAAAGTATATTGATTAGTCAAATATAATTTAAAAATAAATTATTCTCGATTTTCAAATAGTATAGCTTTTTATCAGAATTTTATTTTTACAAACATGCGTGTTAGCCTTAAATAAATTTTTATATAATTTTGAATTATAAAATATAGTTTCTACCAATTCCATTTTTGACGAACTTAGAGTTTTTGCCGAAAACGTTTTTCTTGACTTTAGGTTTTTAAGTATTTTCCTTATAAATATTTTGACTCATGAAAACTAGTTTTAGGAATATTCTCTAAAATTCGTATATTTATATTTATTCATTATTCTTTGATATTTCTCATGTCCGTAACCAATCCTCTTATTCCTATCCTGTCACCAAATTCGTACTACCCTATGTTCAACCGAACTAAATTGACCTTCTGGACTCAATGGAACCGTTCGTGCCGATATCAGAGGTCACCTTGTATAGTTGTTACATCAAAGTCGCAATTCGTGCTACATTGATCATTGTATTACACCAAGCGTCCTACCAGGCAAGATACTTTGCCATTTGCTGTTTATTTATTTTAGCTCATATTTCATACATTATTCATTATTTTCTTTATGCAAAATAAACTGTGATACATGGCATAACCTGTTAGAACTTACTGTTCAGTTATATTTCCTGCTATGTATTATTTTTTACATATTAAATCTAGATTTAAGGGACCACCTTGTGTGTTGCATTCATTGGCCTTGACACGTTGTAACATGAAGTTGTATGTCGCATGTAGAACACGGACGTACGTGATTGGCTGGCCACCAGTACGTACAAGCCGTGCGATAGGAATAACCGCTAATAGAAGTTGCATGCTTAGTTTGACTTAGCGGTTATAGAGTTTTGTGTTGTGGATACAACATAGTAGGCATTGGGCGGGGAGGACAATTCCTTAGCGTATGGGCTTCGATGCACTTTCCCTTTTGTAACCCGTGAGCTTGTCGGAGACGCGAGTCAGATTACCCATGATTACTGATGGCCACTGACGTTCTGCGGAACGTTATGCTCTTACTGATTGGGCCTCTGGTGCCCCAAGGGGACTACGGCGATCCTATTTAGCCAAGGCCCATGCGTAGGAAGGATTGTTCTTAACTACATTTTACTTAGAACGGTTAGGCTACCATATCCGTTAGGTACGAGTACTTTTGGTTTGGGTACTTGTATCTGACCGTGGCTTAGAACAATAACTTATTGCAAATTAGTTCGTCACATCTTGTCCTTGTTTGGTTGTAGGTGTGGCTTACTACTTTGATGAGAAGGTATTGAACCTTGTTGGGGTCCAGATACAATATTGGATTCATAGTATGGAATGATACGTCACCGTGAATTAGTTTACCATATCCTGTCCTTGTTTGGTTGGGGGGATGGTAAGCTAGTTCAATAGGTGTGTATTGGACCATGTTATAATTCAATTGACTTATTTATTTGAGCAATATTTATTCAGTTTATATGGCATGATATTATGTGTCATGTTACGTCCCTCTGAGGACCTGGTTATCTTGCCAGGTATGTGCTCTTGTCTTTCGCAGGTGTTCTAGCCATGGCCATGATCGTCACTATTTCTTCGAGGATGATTGTGCTTGAATCGTCTTCGCTTCGCTCGCCAAATTCATTTCTTTTCTCATGTATTTCTCCTTTACTTGTTGGTAGTGAATTTGTCTCCACCCAACATATTGTATCAAGATAATTAATTATCACTATATGATATCTTTTATTTATTTATTTATTTTGTGTGGATGAGATTAATTATGGTTCTACTATATTTACAGCTTATGTATTCATACGAGGTTTCCATTATTGGAGTGTACTTCGTATGTATACATCTGGCATGTCTACGTTCCTAGTCCTACGTATTTTGGGACTGGGCGTTACACAGCTGTAGCCTGCTGCAGACTCATCAGCTCCTGTATAATACGCTCGACCGCATCAAATCGTCCGGTGATCATCGGTTCGTCGGATCGTCGCTCTGCGGTATGGTGATCAGAAATCTGCTGCTGCAACTCGCGACGCAGATCGTCGATCTGATGACCAATATCCTGAGCTCATGATGACGCCTGCGAAGCTGGAGACTGTGTACTGACAGAGGGGGCCCGGGATGACTCTGAAGCCAAATAGGTGCCGTAGGATCCCGTTACCGTAGTACGTACCCTTCTGAAGACCGCCAACGATGGTCATCCAGAGGTCGTCCGGCGATACTACACACTCACACAACCACTCATCTAGAGGTCGTCCGGCGATACTACACACTTTGAAGCCAAATAGTATACTAGATTGACTGACACTCGACTGAACACCCTCTAGACACATACTCAAGCCTATACTACACCACTCACACACCACTCTACTATACTCACATAGACACACATAATTATTACCTTATTATATATAATATATATATATATAATATATATATATATATATATATATATATATATTACACATACTTACACACTCTCAAACACTACACAAACCTATAGCTAATGCATACACACACTAATATCTATATCCCATATACATTTAGTATCACACACTAATCAATTCCTCTCAACTCTACACACACACACACGCACACACACACACACACACACACAGACACACACATATGTGTAGCTATATTTACCTTATAACTTAGTATCTTGAGTTACCCAATCCTTACCTACACTTGGCAGTTACAATAATTCTCTCTCTAATACTAGCTAATGATCTAACAATGTACTCCATCTCCGATCGGGTTTAAATTTTATCTCCATCCCCATCCCCGTTTAACAATGTACTCATGTATCCGAGCATAATAGTAGGTACAAGTACCTACCCTCTAAGCCTATTTGTTAGTACACAAGCTTTTGATGTCCTCATACCAACTTACCCACTCTGGTTCGAGCCCATACCTAAACACCCATCTACTCTATGATTGTAAACCACTCCTTACTAACTGTCTGCTGCAAGTATCTCAAATCAGATACTATCATGTACTTTAAAACATTATGTATAAGCCTACTCCAGTGCCTAATATCCTAAGGCTTAACCTGTCCCTAGGCATTACCAGGTATCAGAGCCCCATATGAGGTTCCTAACTAGAACTGGGAACATCACCATGGCCAACTTTTCTACAAGTGAACACTTATACAAAGGAATGAATTAAATCCTACTTATCCCTCAAATTGCTACAGACCCTTCTACTCACACAGGCACCTATTTACAGGTCTGCTAGTGCATAGCCCCAAGTCATCTGCACTCTTGCAGTGACTTGGTATCAGCACTCTCTGGTACCAATTGCTACCTAGATATGCTAGTCAAATCTGATATCTAGGTGAAAACCTTATAACATAACATGGACACTCTTGCATTGACTTGGTATCAGTTTAAATATAAAGGGAAGTTCACCTATTATTGTCTAATGGTATCAAAGAGGAGTTCATGCCTAACATGCCTTCGAAAACCCCACCTGGTTTGTACTATTCTGTGGCCTTCCTATATGCAGGGTAGGTACATGCTCGGATACATGAGCCTTATTGTTACTGTTATCAAGGATTTTGTTTAATCCCCATTCCCGTCCCCATCCCCGTTTCTATATCCCCAAACCCGTCCCCATCGGGGAAAAAAATTTGGGTCTTCGTCGGGTTCGGAGGAAGTTGCCATCCCTACTCAAACACACATAATAGCTGTGTGTGTGTCCGTGTATGTGTGTGTGTCCGTGTGTGTGTGTGTCCGTGTGTCCGTGTGTGTGTGTGTGGGGAGGGGAGAAGAGAGAGAAGGAGGAGGAGGAGTTAGCTTAGGGTTTACCGGAGAGGAGGAGTAGCTCGGATTGGGGAAGGAGGAGCTCGAGGAGGAGGAGCTCGCCTGGGGGGGTAGGGGATGCCGGGAGGGGGAGGAAGTCGTCGAGGGGGGAGGGAGGGAGTTGCCGGGGGGGGGAGGGAGTCGCCGAGAGCTCGAGGGAAAATGAAAATTATGAAATTTTCGAGTGAGGGAAAAAAAGGAAACATGACTGTGCCCTAAGTAAAAAAGTTAGCGACGTCAACAGTCGACGTCGCTAAACGTCGCAACCATTTTAATATATGGCGACATATTTTAATAACATGTCGCTGAATGTCGCTATTCCGTGACGTAATTTATTTACTGTCGCTATTCAGCGACGTTTTGCGATGTCATTAGAAGGGAGTCGCTATATTATATATTTAGCGACAGTATTTTATTCCGTCGCTAAACAACGTCGCTAATATAGCATATTTTAGTAGTGATATTACAGATATTTGAAGCAGCAATGGATATATTACATAATATAATTGAACACATGGTAGCAGAAATAATCTCTTTATTTATTTCATTTGAACATATTACAAGCTCCCAATTCTCTCTGATACAATGCTTACATTCTCTCAGAAATATTACCGATTATAATGATCCCGTTCCATACATTACATCCCTTTATATACAAAACCAACTCTTTGCAACAAATGTCATTCTCTTGGCATCTCTTTTGATTTCTTGCTCCTGAGGATGAGGTTCGGGCTATCGCTTCGGACTATCCTTCTCGATGCGTCTTGCACCTGCGTGCAGACTAATGATAGATCAGTATATCAACATACTGGTGATTGTGAACAATGGCTATATTTGTTTGAAACGATCACTAATTCATTTAGTGAAAAAATATTTCTTGTGATGTGATCTTGCTACTTTTACCTATGTTCATTTCATGCATTACAGAGTCAGATTACATCTTTTTGAAAACATCTTTGAAAAACCAAAGTTTATTTCATTCATTCTCAAGCATACAAGGGACATTTCATTCCTGTGAAGTACGCAGCTTGTTTCGTGAGCTATATCATTTCTCAGGGACAAAAGCATTAGCATTTTTTTCTCTTATTCAAGACATTCTTAGGGTCAGCTTACAAGCACAATATCAGATGTTTTCTTTAAAAAGGACATAACAATTCTTGGCAATAATTATTCTTTGAGCAACTCATGTTCAGGAAACTTAGCAACAAATGTATCACTTTTCAGTGATTCTTACCATAGCCGACGGTCCATCACTGCATAAGACAAGGATTAACATAAACATAATATGACCAACATTTCTCCTGTTCGTCTCTACACTGATACCTCTTAGCAAAACATTTACCGACTCATGCAACCCGATTGAAAGCTATGATTCAAGGCTCAGCTCTGCACTAGTACATGCACATACCAGCAGTTGTGACTTTTTGGGTCAGCTATGCACTGATATACACACATACTAGCAGTTGTGGCTCAGGGTTCAGCTCTTCACTAGTCCACACCTATCTACATGATGTTCTATAGGTACGTTCCCATTATTAGCCGCTGAGACCCATGGTTCAGCTCGTCACTAATAGACACAATATCCCCCATGATTGCGAGGTGTAGCATTTACCTCAGGGATGCTATTATAATCTCTTTCGGGCCGATCAATTTCCAGTGTCCCGGGAACCGTCGAGAGACTATTACCTTGTGCACAAGTTGTCCGAGACCAATGCATAAACTATTCATTCTATCAACTAAAACTATTCAAGGCACATGTTATCAATCAGCAATCATTCTGTCTTTTCTCTTCTTTTCATATAACAGAGCCAATAGCTCCTCTTTTTATTTCATTCATTCAAACAACAGAATCGTAGCTCTGCTTTTCTCTTTTTCGTTCATTCATTCGATTGATACAATTGTTGTTGTTTATTTATTCATTTTAGCATACAATCAGGCATAAGACAATCTTTAGCTAATCATAGTAACATTTCTATAACAGTGAGCATAGCAGTATACTCTTTGATAGTATACAATTAGGGACGTAAAAGCATACTCTGTTTTTATCTTATTTAGCATGACAACAGTTCATTGATCGTGACAACATTCTACTTTAGCATGACAGACATCATATCATTGCTTATTAGCAGGCAACAATTCTTCTTCGCATACAGGTATCATATGGATTTTCTTATAAGCATACTCAATGATTACAATCTTGTTATTAGCAATAGCATTCAATCAAAAACTCAGATTTTTATTAGACGTAAGCAAATCATAGAATGAGTCTTTTTTCACTTACCCAGATCAATCGTCTTCTGTTGCAGAGCCAACAATCCGATCTCTCTGTTTATCTAGTGCTTTCGCGGAGCGGAGTGTAACGCCCCAGTCCCAAAATACGTAGGACTAGAAACGTAGACATGCCAGCTGTATTCATACGAAGTATACTCCAATATATGGAAGTCTCGTATAAATACATAAGCTGTAAAATGCAGTAAAACCACAACTAATCTCATCCACACAGAATAACTGAAATAAAGAAAATTAAAGAACACCTGCGAAAGACAAAATAAAGAGTGGCGAGCGAAGCGAAGACGATCCAAATAGAAAATTAAATAGAAAATGAAATGAGTGGCGAGCGAAGCGAAGACGATCCAAATGCAATCATCCTCGAAGAAATAGCGAAGATCACGGCTAGAGCTAGAACACCTGCGAAAGACAATAGCACACACCTGGCAAGACAACCAGGTCCTCAGAGGGACGTAACAAGACACATAATAGCATGCCATATAAACTGAATAAATATTGCTCAAATAAATAAGTCAATCAAATTTATAACATAGTCTAATACGCACCTACTGAACGAGCGTACCATCCTCCCAACCAAACAAGGACAGGAGATGGTAAACTAATTCACGGTGACGTACCTTTCCATGCTAAAAATCTAATATGGTATCCGGATCCCAACAAGGTTCAATACCTTCTCATCGGAGTAGTAAGTCACACCTACAACTAAACAAGGACAAGATGTGACGAACTAGTCCACGACAAGTTATTGTTCCAAGCCACGGTCAGATACAAGTACCCAAACCAAAAGTACTCGTACCTAACGGATATGATAGCCTACCATTCTAAGTGAAATATTGTTAAGAACAATCCTTCTAACGCATGGGCCCTGGCTGTATAGGATCGGCGTAGTCCCCCTTGGGCAACAGAGGCCCCATCAGGAAGAGCATGACGTTCCGCAGAATCGTTAGTGGCCGTCAGTAATCATGGGTCATCAACCTCGTATCTCCAGCGGAGAGTCCGGGTCACAAAGGAAGTGCATCGAAGCCCATACGCTAAGGAATTGTCCTCCCCACCCAATGCCTATTGTGTTGCATCCACAACACAAACCACTATAGCCGCTAAGTCAAACTAGCATGCAATCTCTATTAGCGGTTATTCCTATCGCACGGCTTGTACGCACTGGTGGCCAGCCAATCACGCACTTTCATGTTCTACTTGCGACACACAACCTCGTGTTACAACGTGTCAAGGCCAATGAATGCAACACACAAGGTGGTCCCTTAAATCTAGGTTTAATATGAGAAAAATAATACATAGCAGAAAAATAAATGAACAGTAAGTTCTAACAGTTATGCCATGTATCACAGTTTATTTTGCATAAAAATAATAATGAACATGCATGAAATATGAGCTAAAATAATTTAAACAGCAAATGGCAAGGTGTCTTGCCTGGTAGGACGCCTGGTGCGCTGCGATGATCAATGTGACACGAACTGCGACTTTGGTGCAACAACTACACAAGGGAACCTCTGATGGTGGCACGGACAGTTCCATTAGGTCCGGAAGGGTCAAATTAGCTAGGGTCAATATATGAAAGTTCAAGATTTGCAAGAAGATAGGAATGATTCGTTTTAGTCATGGACAAGAATAAATAATCGAGAAGTTATGTATTTTTATAATTAAATAATTTGGAAAATATTTATCGTTAGAAATATATATATATAAATATTTATTAGTAAAATACTTTTTAGATAAATACTTGAAGTCATAGAAGCCATCTTCCTATCAAAACTTTAATTTGCTTGTAGAAAATATTACATCTATATTTAATACCATAAAAATAAGCTTCGAAATCTTGTTTGAAGTACCTATAGGCCCAAGCCTATTACAATATTTGTTATAATATACATATATATTTTTTTAAAATATTATATAAATATTTTATTTAATATAGTAAATAACAAAATAGTTGCTAAGAATAGCAATTATTGATAGTAACATTATTATAACAACTTATATATGCATACTAACAATAATAATAAATAACACTAATTCTAAAGTCTACAGTATATATATATATATATATATATAAATAATAATAATAATAATAATAATAATAATAATTAACTAAAATAAAATAAAATAATAAAAACAAATACATGAAAACACTGTTCTCCTCTTTCGAGGGAACCAGCTGAACCAAAAGAGGGAGGGGATTAGAGAGAGAGAGGAAAATATAAACAGAAAGTGAGGAAGGGGAAGAAGGGGTCGGAGAGAACGGGAGCCGATCGGGTCCGGCGGGGGAGGTCAGCGGAGATGGTCGGGACGGAGGCTTCCGCGCGGAGGCTAGGCGGCCATGGGGGCTTCTCGTCACGGCGGAGAGAGCGAGGGGAAGGGTTTCTACCGGCGGTGGCACGCGCGGAGGCTCGGCGCGCGGAGGAGGGTTCAGCGAGGCGGTCGACGGCCGGAGGCTGAGGAAGGCTGCGGGGAGAGCGGAGTGGGTGGATCGGGTCGAGATGCGGCACGACGGAGGCAACCGGCCTGACGGCGGAGGGGGAGGAGAAAGGGTTCACGGAGGAGAGACCACGACGGACACGGCTATGGTTCAATGGAGTTCGAAGGGGACGGCTCGGCCAGCGGCGGATCTCCGCGTGCGACGAGGCGGAGGAAGGTTTGATCGGCGGTGCGGTGGCTATTGGAAGTCGGCAGAAGGATGGAGGTCTCGGTGATTGATCGCCGACCGTGGGGTTGTGGAAGCGACGATCGGTGATAATGATGCTGGTGTGTCCCGACAGGTGGCAGGACACAAGAAATGTGAGTTTTCCTACCGGGTGCAGCACGACTGTGATTCAACAGCTGCAGCGATGGCTCGTCGAGTGCTCACTGCGGTGGGGGCATGAAGGCGTGGTAGAGCAGCTATGGCGGGGCGGAAGGCTCAGGTGAGGCTTTTTCCTATTTTTTGTGTTTGGAAAAAAATATTGGCTGTATTGATTGTCATCGTCGGGGGCTGTCGGGATGCTGCCGATGGCAGGGTGGTGTTTGTGGGTTTGTGATTTGGGTGGTGGTGCTGGGCTGCCGCGGCGATGGCCACGGTGGGTTGTTTGGTTGGGTGGCTACGGGTGTGCGGTGTGTGACGATGGCTGTGGTGGTTTGGAGTGGGCGACGTCTGGGTTCAGGGAAGGCAGGAAAGGAGATAGGGTTTAGGGTTAGAAGTAGGGATTTGTTGGGGTTGATTGTGTCGGGGTTGTGTCCGACACGGGTGAATAATGTATATGTAATAACATGGAATAAGAATGGAGAGCGGACATGGACACGAGCACGGACACGAAGCACTGCACTTGTGGAATTTATGGAAGAAATTGTGGAGAAAATAATAAAAAGGTTGGAGGAGTACCTGCCTATTTATAGGATGTGGGAATTCCCAATAAGATAAGGATTAGGATAGTTAAAACCCAATGTAGATAATTCAATACTTAATTTAAATAATTCAATAGATCAAATCTCAAATCAAATCCAATTTAAATCAAATTAAATTTTAGTTTAAATCAAATCAATAAATCAAATTCTAATATGGATATCTATTTAAATAAATCCAAAAATCAAATCACGATTTAAATGGCCAAAATAACTTCCAAATATATTTTTCAAAATACCAATAATAATAATTTTGAAAATAATAATTATTTTTAAATATCTTTTTGAATAATAAAATATTAATATTAATAAATCTCGAAAATTAAAATTTTATTTAAAATAGACCAGTAAATAATTACGATATATATGTATGCAAAAATATTCTTTACATAATTATGCTTTCTAGTATACGAAAATATTATTTATTATTAATAACTTTTATAAGTTAGAAATGATAGCAAAACTATTTATTATATTATTTGAAACTATAAAATAATAAATAAAATATTTTTCTAAAATATGTACGCTCGTACATATTCGCACTCGTCGAGCAAAAATAATTTCGTGCGCGACGTAAAACACGACCACGCGACGTACAATACAAAATTTTAAATCAGTACCAAATTTAATAATAATAATAAAAAAATAGTAGAAATTTAGGGGTTTTACACGGAGCACTACACTTAGCATTGGGGAGGCGGGTGTACTTGCAGGCCAAACCTAGAGACTAGTTAGATAGTTGAGTATTTATTCAGTTGCTCTTTATAAATTATGAGATATTGTACCTTGTATCAAATGTAAATCCTTGAATATTGTAATTTAATTTAGTTATTGTGAATGA
The DNA here is from genome assembly GCA_029216955.1 of Iris pallida. Taxonomy (NCBI): domain Eukaryota; kingdom Viridiplantae; phylum Streptophyta; class Magnoliopsida; order Asparagales; family Iridaceae; genus Iris; species Iris pallida. Next base: position 48,536 of record JANAVB010020090.1, on the reverse strand, counting down.
GCATTATTTGTGATTTTGAGCATTATAGGTTGACATCGTTCTACCACCGATACTGCGGCGTATGCTGGCTTGGACGCGCACTCGTATCCTGAAAAACGAGTGCAGGTCGTGATAAATTTTTGTGGTGGCCCATGCAGATCTGTTTTCTTAAATCATGCGAACGCATGATAATACTTAAGTTAGTCATACTATTGCGAGCTTGCGACTATGAAGTGCTTATTCATAATTAGGATTGAATTGATTTAAAAGAATAACTAGGACTAGGAGTCCCTTATTCAAATTGACCGTTGCATAGCTAAGGTTATTATATAGGCCATGCAATTTAGGTAAAGAGTTAGTAAATTTAGATAGCTTGACAGATCCCCATAGATACACTATTGCATTTTGATATGACGATATGATCCAATATAGATAGACTATTCACTTGGAAAGTTAGGCCTTCCTGGAATTAATGCTCCAACCTTGATAAATTGTTCAATTATTTTTCTTTTGCCCTCTTTGGATATCATCCTCATATCATAAATTTGAATTGCCTATTTAATTCCCATTTTGCCATAAATAATTATTTTTATAATTTCTGATTCTGTTATCCATATACGAACCTCGAGTTAGCTTCAATTCAAAGTTTTCCTTCAATCATTTGAAAACACGTAAAATAGAGATTAGAACGTTTGTACTTCTCTTGTCTTCATTTATTTCCTCCCCAATCAATCTTTTATTTTAAGAATTGAGACTTATAGGACAAATACTTATACTTCTCCCATCTCGATCACCCTCGAATCGGTTCGAGTTATCTTTCCTGTCTAAGCCGTATCACTTATTTGTTTCCACAAGAAATTATCTTCTAAGAAGTCAATATTCTATTTTTCCCGTTGACCTAGTTATCCATCTAGTAATCCCGAGTCAGTTTTGTTTTATGTTTTCATTCAATCCTTGAGTATGAGAGATATAGAGAATTGAAAATTTTACTTCGGTCGTTCTCCTAGTCGATCGTTTAGTTTTCAAAATTGATACCTAATCGATCATTTAATTTTCAAAATGGATACTTTCACTTCACGGACATATACTTACGCTTTCTATCATAGTCGATTTGTTTGAATATCTAGAATCTCCTTTGAATTTTACGGATATAGTCAGAAGAATGTTCGTTGACTCATAATGGCAAGACAGCAGTGCACTTTTGCCATTTATTTAAATTATGGAGGTTGTGGGTTCACTGCAGCCAGCAGCGCACTGGCGAGGCACGACCTCTAAAGTTGAAATTATTTCAAGGAAACGTAGTTTATCGAATATTGCTAAAACTATGTTCTAGTGGTCCTCTTTTGATCTTAGTTACCCTTGTGTCAATATTGGATAGAATTAATAAATATCCGATATTGTATCATATTTGAGTCACGAAACCAAGGATTTACTACAGCCAGGTGTACACTTGCGAGACATAAATTCTCAATAAATGACTTCAGACATGATTACAGTTTTCAGATACTATAGTAGGTAGGAAAATGCCCTGTTTGTCCCATTGATTCAAAGCCAATACTAGTAAAAAAATTATAAGTTGGGTAGCATGCCTCCCAACCTAGCATCCCATTGTCCTCATGATCTATTAACGAGATAATTGACTGACACTAATCGGTTTACTTAGACTATAGAGTTTAGAGGCCCCTGACCCATTGGTCGACCTAGGCCTTAGACAAAAAGATAGGTAGGACAATTATAGAGGCCCAAACATCGGACGAGTCTTAGATTTTGATGAACTTGAACTATGTGTGCCTTCTTTCAATCATAAATCCTGCATACTTATATTTTTGGAATACATTGACTAATGCTGCTATTATAGTCTAGTTTTGCAAGCTTATTCTTTATCAAGCTTGTTCAGGACATATGATTATTGGGGACGTCCACTAACATATTATCTAATTAGAATCGATATATTATGGTCTGATCAACCTTAGTGCATTGGTTCGCTCTTTATATGATTAATTTATATGGATTGAGATATGGATGTCTCTAGGATCTCATCCGCAACTGCCTTGACCACTCTACTTGAATTATTCAATCGCTTTTGGAACCCTATATTCGTATTCGATTCCCTCATCCTTGAACTCTTTATCGTTTTTTGCTGTCACGACCCGCACCCGCTTTTCGAATACGAGACGTGTCCAAGCCAGCCTACGCCGCAGAGTCGGAGGTAGAACGCTGTAACGGCCAAGATGCTCAAAATCACAAAATATAACATTTGCTGCTCAATCATATTTCTAAATTATTAAAATATTTACAACATTTATAATTAAAAAAAATACAAAGTTCTTACAATTAATGAAACTAATACAACTGTTATCTATTTCTAGGTTTCTGTTTGCAAGTATACCCAAATCTCCCAATGCTAAAGAAGCCACGGCTAACCTAAAAAATGTTGGTTTTTCAGTCAGGAATAGAATAAGCACACAAACCGACGGCAATACGAAAACACAATAGAATTAAAAAGTCATGAAAATAACATATGGGAGATAAAAACTAGAAAGTAACTGATGACATGGTGAAGAAGATAATGAAAACAAATAAAATACAACTATCTATGTGATTTGAAATACCCGTTTCGACATGTGAACGTCTAGGGGGTAAATCCGGCACCCTGTACGTATCGTGTACAGCTGCTATTCTCTACGAAAGACACGGGGCATAGTTCTGGGTAGTCCACATGTCTACTAAGATATTTTTCCTCCCGACTACTCCGTGTGACGAGCGTGTCAACAAGCAGCAAGACATATGTATAACATGAAATGTATAGACTACTATGAATCGAAAAGCAATCAGAAAGTGTACTGCCTGTGGTCCTGAGCTGAAGGTACGGTCTAGCACCGAGTCAAGTCCAAAGAACCTATTTTTATAAAATTACCATGTTAATAGATGAACTTAACAAAGAGTAGCACACATGTTGGTACATGGGCTTCTAGGTCAACTCTGCTCTATCTTATTTAGGAAAGGTTAATCCTTTATCTATAAAATGTGTATACATATTTATAACTTATTTTAGAAATTATTTACAATGCTTTGAAAACTATATTATTATTAACAAAATACTTTAGATTGATTATACGAAAAAATCTAGTAAATCATTTTGTATAAATCCTTAATTAATAAAATATATGTTCATATACATGTAAATACTTATAACCTATTTAGAAAACATATATCATACCTAAAATATTTTAAGAAAAGTAATTCTGTAATATACATATATTTATACTATTTTTGAAAGTACTATTTTTATAGTGATAAATGTTATTATAGCTATTTTTGTCAACCTATTACTCTATATATAAAATAAGGAAAAACCAATGAATAAAGCAACCACATGAACCTGGTGTTGCTTTTCTCAACATATTACTTAATATAGCTATTTTAGGAATTTAGACATAACCTTAAAAGACTATTACACAGTAAAACAGTATTAACCCTACCAATAATCATATTAATAATTATATATATATTGATAATAAAATCAAAATAATAATAAAATAATAATAAAACAATTAAATATCAGTCAATAGTACTGTTGCCCTTTGAGAGATTAGGAAAGAGAATAGAGAGGCGGCTCTTGAGATTAGGAAAGATTAGAGAGGAGAGAATGGAAGGAGAGGATGGGAAGGGACTCACCTTGGCGACGATTTTGTGCCGGAGGCGAAGCTCGGCCATGCGTCAGCACGGTGGAGGAAGGAGGAGGCCGAGGGGCGGTCCTGCGAGGAGTGCGGCTCCAGTCGAGGGGTTTCCCACCGGGGCGGCGGATCCACAGGGAAGCGCTAAAGGTGGCGCGAATGCAGAGGAGCTGCTCGCGGAGGAGCCGGCGAGGGCACGAAATATCCTCGGCCAGCGGCGGAGGAGCTGGCGAGAGCCTCCTGGGTTCATACGAGCGACGATGTCGCTCGAACTGGGCCAACGCGGCTTGTCGACTCTGGATGACCCGACGACGGCTCTCCGCTTCGGCGGCATGTGCAGATCCGGTCGGCTCGATGGTGCCAGAGAGAGGAAAGGCAGCCGCTGGCAGCGATGTTGGTGCGGAGGAGACGCACGCGGCGCTCCGAGGGAGGAAGAGAAGGCCCGACGGATGACGATGGAGCACGGTGCTGTGCTCGACACGGCAGCGACTGCTTGTTACATGGCCGGAACAGGAAGCTGCGGTGGTCGTCGGCTATGGAAAGGTTAGGATTTGGATTTTCCTCTGTACGTGTTCGAGGGTTGGACACAGTATTATTTTGGGTTCTGAATTCGTGTCCGAGTCAGATACGAAAATATGTGTTTGTGGTGTAAAACTGGATAAAGGAATGGGTATTGACCAGGACACGGACGCACGGGTCCGGACACGGTCGATATGGGATTATGTCTTCCCGGGCGGATTTGGCTCTGTAGAGAGAGTGACCCGGGAAAACGAGGACCAGCAATCTGATGAACATCTTGCTCATCGAATGTCGTCAAAAGCAGTATTGGTCGCGAATCTCATGGTTTGGCTTCGGGATTATGTCTTCCCGGGCGGATTTGGCTCTGTAGAGAGAGTGACCCGACACTTGATCTTGCCAGCTGTGAAGTTGGTCTTTGGCCGGCGCTTGGCTCTACTCCCCGCAATGGTATGTAATTTACTGCGAGGTTTACGCGAGTTTGCGGGAAATGTGATTCATGACCGAGGTCGAAAGGATAACTTCCCGCGTACTGAACTGCCATTTCACTATTTGATGGGGTGGTTAATTTTACACCATCCCAACGTAATGAGTCCGGGTTCAGAAGAAGACTACAGGGCCGGAGATGCATTCCTCTGCCGTTTCCACCAGAGGAGTTGGTCGTATACTGGCGTCCCTGTTTGCAGAAGGGTGTTATCCCATCTTCAGGGATGGAAGATCACTAAAGTTGGTCCGATCTTCTTGGGTTTTGAGGCCAACGAAGACTTAAGGGATTTAGGTGAAGACGCCACCGCCCTGCCTCCATAGGGATTTCGCTGGTTGCAAAGTATTCGACCATCCCACCTGGTGTACCGAAACAGGAATCAGTGCTTCCTGGAACCGTATTTGCCGAGCCGCTTTGCACGTCAATTCGGTTATGCGCAGCTGATGTTGGACAATCCCAGTATCACCCTGGGGTATGTTGAAAGTTTGCTGGATGGCGCACGAGCTTGGCATTACTATAATGTCGGATGTACCGGAGCTCGCTTTACGCTGCCTGCCCAGGATCCACGGCTGCCCATTCTTTACTCAGCCGCCAAGTTTTACTGTGTTATGGCTGCCGCACCTTCCGAGTATGATAGAGAGACGAGTCTCGTTGAAGGCACCCCGTTAGCGGTAAATGGGCCTGTATCGGCTAAGGCTCGAACACACCGTCCACCAGGGGTGAGTCAAGCTGCACCTTCGATTGATTAACCGAGACGACGTGCAGATGCAGGGGTTGGATCACCTGCGTCAAAGAAGCTAAAGAAGGCATCGTCACCGACAGTGTCATCGGATTCAGCATCTGCAGAGGTAAGGATCCCCCCATAGTCTGGTTTGGGCTCAACATTTTATGTAATCAATGCTTTCCCTTTTGTACAGGATCCGCTAAAAAGAAAGTCTCGTACTCCAAAATCTGGTGGGAGCAGGCCAAAGGAGATGGCGGGTTCGTCTGAAGTGCGCATCCCGCCGACTATGATGTCACCTATGAAGGAGAATCCGGAGGATGCCGTTGTCGTGGAGATTCCAGCGTCCCTGGATTATGTCAGGAAGGAAACTGAGGATGCAGCGGCCTCCGAGATGATAAAGGCCACGGCTGGGGCCTGGAACGTCGAGGGTCCAGCAGACGCGAGGCTTCTTGGTGATGATGTGGGGTGGTGTTCGTTGCCCTCCGATGACGTCCCTCCAGCGTTGCAGGAGTATGTTACGGGGGCAACAGATATGGTTGGAACGGAGGAGAGGGTTGATTCCTCTCCTTGTCATGATGAGGGGAGATCGGCTGTATCATTGCCGAGTCCTACCCCAGTCTCACCCGTGGAAGTTGAGGTGGCTACCGATCAAGCGGTAGCGACAGATCCTGTCCCTGCAGAGGGACTTGAGAAGGATGAGACTCATCTGCCAGTCCTATCTCCCGGGGCGGGCCGGGAGATGAGTGTTGATCTCCCCGTTTTGCCGGGGGAGGTACTGACCGTTGATAGGATGTTGGGGGCAGAAGAGGTGGCCATTGACGTCGGTGGTTCCTCCGAACTTGAGAAGGGTAAGGGTGTGGAACCCTCTGTTGCTCCTCTTACTTGGGTTACTATCTCGACGCCTGTGCCGGCTTTCTCTGTTCCTTCGGCTCCTCGGGCTAGCAGTCCGGCCCATGTTGATGAAGAGCCTATTGATACCGTGATTCCAGTCTCGCAGGTTGAGGTTGGGGGATCTTCTTCCGGTCCGCTAACTACAGCAGCCCCTTCAACTCCTTCTATGATGCCGCAGGTGTTGGCGGACGCAGATGAATATGTAAAATTCATCGTCGAGGGGGTGTATAAAATGCTGCGGAGGGGTGTATCTGCGGTGATGGATGCCAACGGTAGTTTTGTGACGGCAAGAACTCTGGCAATGCCTTATATCGAGCTGATCCGCGTTCACCAAGGCCACAACCATATGGCCGAGATCCTGGAGGCCTCGGTGATCGAGCTGGACCAGCGACTCACGAAACTTCAGCGCATCCAGCTAAATGACCTTTCCGTCTTGATAGATGCGAAGAAGGGGAAGTTGATCGCCGAGATTGAGTCTTCTTACCAGGCCACTGTGAGCATCTGGGAGCACGAGGTGGCTGAGATTGAGGCTGCGGTAGGGCAGTTATCTCAGTCCATGAAGGAGACAGTGGAAACGCGAGCTGCGTTGGACGCTAATATCGCGGAGATCAACGCCCAAATGCGCCGCCTTGAGGACCAACGGGCCCGATTCTAGTTGGATGCCGAACGTGTCCAGGCTGAACACGTAGCATTCAAGAAGGAGGAAGCAACTTTCACTCACCGGGCTCTTGCTCTGGCTCGGCAGCGACAACAGCTTGATGAGAAGCATGAGAATGATACTTCCGCTGAGGCTGTTGAATTGATGCGTCAAGAAGCTGAGCGTCGAGTCCTGGCGACTGTGGAGACTCATGCAGCCGACTTGAGACGTCGAGTTAGAGAGCTCTCGACCAACCCTGGAGATGTTTAGGGACTGTGGCGTCTCCTTTTTATGTTTTTTTTGCAACTCTTGCTGGGGGATAGTGTAGTTTTGTACTCTCTATTTTTTTAGAAAATAAAGAAGTACGCAACTTTTTTGTGATGTGTTCATTTTTGTTATCATGAACTTGATGATTTGTGTGGACTTATTATCTTTTGTACACCTTAGCTTTTAGGTACAGATAATAAGTTTGAAGGAACCAACATGTTTGCTCAGAGGTAATGTGGACGTGGCAATCATTGAGGTTCAAATGATAGAATCTTCCTACTCAGAGGTATTATGGACGTGGTAGGAATGATCCTGGAGGATACGCTGAACAACTCAGAGGTGATGTAGACGTGGAAGTTCTGCGATCAATGTACGACGACGCAAGGGTTGTTTGTACGAGATGTTTACTCAGAGGTAATATGGACGTGGTAAACATGAAGGGTAGCGTAGGCTTACGAAGTGTAAGATTCTGCTTTGCAGGGTGTAGAGGGACAACTCAGAGGTGATGTGGACGTGGTTGTCTTTCTACTGGAAGATGCTACGGAACAGCTGGGTTCTGGAAGCGTATGGTTTTGTTGGAAGGAAATTGTCTGTGAATCCTGATGATTGGGTCCATAGATCCCCTTGTGGAAGCACATATCTGAAAGATGTCAAGAGTAGTACTTCTTCAGAAACTTTCCGTTGATGGGCATCATGAACAAGTCCCCATTGGGTTTAGCGAGGCGGTAAGCACCGTTTGAGTATACCGTCTCAATGATGAAAGGTCCTTCCCACTTGGGCTCGAACTTTCCTGGTGTCTTGTGAGTTAACACCATCGGCCTCCTGACTGCCAGAACCAGGTCGCCAACTTGAAAAGTTCTCTGTTTGACCTTCTTGTTGAAAGCCTGTGATATACGGGCTTGGTAGAGTTCGATACGTTGTTGAGCTAGGAGACGCTTTTTGTCAAGTGCCTCCAGCTCCCGCAGACGACGACGTTGATTGTCCTTTTCTGTGAGTTTGTTTGTGATTGTCACACGGAGTGAGGGTATCTGGATCTCGAGAGGCAGTACCACTTCGCTCCCGTAGACCAGGAAGAATGGTGTATTGCCTGTTGGGGTTCGTACCGTTGTGCGGTAGGCCCAAAGACATTCGCCAAGCTTTTCGTCCCAGTCATGTTTGTTGGATGACACGACTTTTTTGAGCAGCCTAACGATAGTTTTGTTGAACGCCTCGGCCAATCCGTTTGCTGCCGGATTATAGGCAGTTGATGCCATATTTTGAATGCGATTCTTGTCACAAAATCTGCTGAAAACATGGCTGATGAACTGAGGACCATTATTGTGGATGATCCTCCGAGGTACTCCGAAACGGTAGATAATGTGGTGTTTGATAAAGCTGACCACCCTGGAGCTCTTTACTTCCGCTAATGGGACTGCTTCTGCCCACTTGGAGAAGTAATCGGTAATGGCCAGGATGAAGCGGTGCCCCCTTGATGAAGGAGGGGTGATCGGTCCTACAATATCCATGCCCCAGGCTTCGAAGGACCAGGAGACGTCCGTAGAATGTAGTAGTTCTAACGGCGTATGAATGAAGTCTGCGTGAAGTTGGCACACATGGCACTTCTTAGCATAGTTGACAGCATCAGCGGCCATGGTTGGCCAATAGTAGCCCATACGTCGCAGTCGATCCTGCAACTTAGGACCAGGTTGATGAGCTCCGCAAGTTCCATCATGAGCTTCTCGAAGAGCTTCGGTCGCTTTTTCGTTGGACAGGCATCGAAGGAGAAGCCCATCATAGGAGCGTCGGTACAACATTTTAGTGGCTGTATCATAGTAGAATCGAAGAGAATGTCTTCTGACTGAGACAGCTTCCTTCGGGTCCTCTAGAAGAATTCTGTAGACGGCGAAGTCGATGAACGGGAACCTCCAATCTCAGACATTAACACCAGTACTTGTCGGTATGGCGTGGTCCACTCGTAAGCATAGGTTGTTTCTAGGACAAACCAAGTCTCGGCCAACTACCGTGACGTAGTGTTGAGTCCCAAGGGGTGCTGCTAATGAGGCCGCGAGGCCAGCCAGACCACCAGCCTCTAAATTTTGTAGGCGAGGTACGTGTTCGATAAAGAACCCAGTGAAAGTTGAAACAATGTTCAATGCAACTTCATGGTAAGGGATCAGATCTTCATGGCGAACCTCGTATTGCCCTCGGATCTGGTTTACGACGAGTTTTGAGTCGCCGTAGGCTTCCAGATAATCAACCCCCAGCTATTGTGCCAGCTGGAGTCCCATAATGAGCGTGTTGTACTCGGCCACGTTGTTGGAGCACGGCTTTGAAAGAGAGTAAGCACGCTGGATGACTAGCTGATCGGGGGAGACTAAGACTACCCCCACTCCTGCGACGATCTGGCCTTTGGGGCCTGTTCTTGAAGCGCCATCGAAAAACATCCGCCAAACGGAGCTTCCTTCGGTGACGTTTGATTCTTGGACCTCATCTGGGATGTCTTTATAGAGTCTTGAGGACTCCGGGATAGGGTGTGCAGCTAAAAAGTCAGCTAGGGCCTGACCCTTAACGACTTTTTGTGGCACAAACACCATATTGTATGGTGTTAACAGGATCACCCATGTAGCTATCTGGGAGTTTAATGACCCTGGCTTCGTCATGAGGACTCTGAGTGGATTGACTCAGAAGATGACATGAATTGTTTGGCCCGAGACATAATGGCGAGTCTTTTGGATGGCAAACACCAAGGCCAAGCATTCCTTTTCAACGGGGTTGTACCGATGTTCAGCCCCGATGAGTGTTCGACTGAGGTAGTAGATCGCTTGCTCGTAGCCTGTATCGCTATTTTGAGCCAGCAGAGCACCCAGGAAATGATCCATGGCACGAACGTAGAGGAGAAATGGTTTGTCGGCGACAGGTGCTACCAAGACTGGCGGGCTTGTCAAGTAAGCCTTGATGTCGTCGAAAGCCTTTTGGCACTCCTCTGTCCAGACGTAAGAGACTTCCTTCTTCATGAGCTGAGTAAAGGGTTGACATTTACCGGAAAGATTTGCTGTGAACCTCCGGATGTACGCCAAACGTCCCTGTAGGCCTCGAAGTTCTCGAAGATTCTTTGGAGGGTCCATGTTGAGGATGGCTTTGGTTTTCTCGGGATCAACATGAATGCCTTTCGCCGTGATGACAAAGCCCAAGAATTTTCTGCTAGAAACCCCGAGGAAGGATTTAGCGGGGTTCATCTTGAGTTGATGTGCCCGCATGAGATCGAAGACTATTTTCAGGTCCTGTAGGTGATCTCCTTTAAGGCGGCTCTTGACTGCGATGTCGTCAACATAGCATTCGACTGTCTTGCGAAGATGTTGACAGAAGATGGTGCTCATAGCTCGTTGGTATGTCGCATCGGTATTCTTCAAGCCGAAGGGCATCACTATGTAGCAGAAAACGCCCTTTGGAGTCCTGAATGACGTATATTTTGCGTCATCGAGGAACATCTTGATTTGATTGTAGCCTGAATACCCGTTCATAAAAGACATGCGTTCGAAGCCACACGTGTTGTCGATCATCACGTCAGTGATTGGAAGTGGAAATTTGTCCTTCGGGCAAGCAGAGTTGAGATCCCTGAATTCAATACAGACTTGTATCTTTTCATTCTTTTTGGTGACAGGTACGACGTTGGCTAACCAATCTGGGTGTTGCTCTTCACGGATGAAGCCGCTAGTCAAGAGTTTGTCTACCTCCTGATCGATGGCGTTCATGATGTCCGGGCGAAAGCGCCGCTGTTGTTGCTTGATAGGCTTGGCATCAGGCAAGATATTCAACCTATGCATCGCAATCTGGGGATCAAGTCCCGGCATATCTTCGTAGCTCCCAGCGAAGACGTCGATATACTCCTTAGCCAGTTGGATTAAAGACTCTCGGTCTTCTCCTTCTAGGCTTTTGCTGATGAAGATGGGTTTGGAAGAAGACCCGTCTCCAAGGTCAATCTGCTCGACTTCGTCTTCGGTGGAAGGTTCACGTAACTCGAAACGAGACTTCCATTGTTCTTCTAGGCGTTGGGCCCAGGGTTCTTCTTCGAAGGGTTCCGGCGCTTGGTCTTCGCCTTCACCTTTTTGAGGTTGTGCTGATATCATGTTAGCTGATAGCTCTTTCCTGAAGACAGATCCGATACTGGTATCGGAATCCCAAGTCGATGCTTCAGACGAGTGGAAATGTTCTACGTCTTCTGCGTCTGAACTCTCTGGAGTTGATGGAGGTGTAACATAGCCTACCTCCCATTGAGTTTTGTTGTAGTAGTCCTACGGCTTTCCTTTAGGTGTTGTAAGCCGGTGTGGGAGACGTCGACCTTTGCCGTAGTTCAGGCCTTTGTCGCTTTTTAGGTCGTAGCCCATCTTTTGGATGAGGTACTTTGCCTTATCCGTGTACTGATAGAGTTGCATTCTGCCGGCATCTGGTTCTGGCTCGAATGGCGGGAGGTCTTGATGACACTCAACTTTACCGAAGATGATGGATCCTTCGTCTTGACTTCGTGAAGGGACTATGTAACAGACTCCTTGAGACGGGACTACTCGATTTACATAATGAACGGTCGTTATTTGTGTTTGCAACGATCGTAGAGCGTTATCTAATGTATACATGGCATTCCAATATGGAAGACAAGAATAATTAAAAGACACTCTATTATTGATAAAATACGAGATTTTATCCCGTGGGATTACATTGTCTAAGGAGGGTGCATCTACATCAGCAGAGATATATTCGCCAAGCTCCTTATCTGTAAGCACTGGGGTTGGATCAGGAGAGTCCACCACAGCTTTGATTTTGGGGTCCAAGAGGGTTATGTGAGCCCTCCCTGGCGTCTTGGATGACTGCGGGGGCTTGCCCTTAAGGCGCACCTTCAATGGTGCCTCAACTGCGCCTCCAGTGATTGGTGCCTTCCCCTGTAATTTTGCCACCAGGGGAGCCGATGTTTGAGGCGGCTTTCCCTTGAGGCGTATCTTCAGGGGAGCTTCAGGAGTTGGTGCTTTTCCTGGTAGCTTGATGCTCATTGGAGGCACCTTCTGGGGCGGTTTGCCCTTGAGTTTGATCTTCAAAGGGGCGTCGGGAGTCATCTCAGGCTCCATGTCCGGCTCAGCTGCCGTCTCTGCCTCGTCATCAGCATCATTGGCTTCCTCCTCGTCAAGTAGTTTGTACAAGTCGGAATCGGTGAAGTAGGCTTCAATCCCTTTGAAAGGATCGATGTCTGCGAACTCCGTCCTGATGATGCCGTTGGTGGATACATATTTCATGCATTGGTGGAGCGTGGATGGCACCACCATGTACTTATGTAGCTATGGTCGACCAAGCAGGATGTTGTAGTTGACCTCGGCATGCACAACATAGCAGGTCACCTCAGTTTTGAGGTTACCGATGTGACACTTCAGACGAATTTTGCCCAGTGGCTCGCTTTTGCTTGCGTTGAAGCCGCTGATGGTTGTGTTGGAGGGCGCCGACCGGTACATTGGGATCTCCAGTATTGATAACAGCGCCTTCGGAATGATGCTGAGAGAAGACCCCGGATCGATCTGAATCCGGTTCACCTTGACTGAACCGATATACCCTGTATAATACAGCGGCCGGTTATGTCGGTGGTGCTTGAGCAGCATGTCTTGTTGGGTGAAAGTTATGTTTGGGATAACTTTATCTGTACAATGACAGTGCGTACAAGTAGTTGGGAGGTCTTCAGGCTGCTTGACCTGACTGAGAAAGGATTCGGCATCCTTCAGAGCTTCGCAGAGAGCTTCTCGAGAATCTTTGGAAAGACGTAGGAGCTCGAACAAAGATAAGCGGGCAGGAGTACTGGCCAGTTGTGCCAGTATGTCGAAGTTGTGGGGCTTGGCTAACCCCGAAGTACTCTCCTTTCGTAGAGGTCTGTCGAAACGAGCCTCCACCTGCTTCTGCTTATTGGCTGCTGAGGGCTTAGACGAGCCCTCTTTCTGGACAGCAGGGATGGTGCAAGGAGGCACCACCTCGGCGGCAGCTTTGCCGGGTTGGACGTTCTGTTGTGAACGCGTCTGCACAGGAAGCACCTCTTCTGTTGAAGAAGAGACCATGCGACAAGACTTGATTTTCCTGTCTTTGGATTTGGAGGTAGGGCGTGCCTCCGGTCGAGTCACCTCGGAGACGAGGTCGGAGTGGACCCATAGAACCTCTCCTCGAGATGTGGTGAGTGGGATGAGTCCACTCATATTGTCATGGGTAGGTGGTAAGTTAACCACCTCCATTGTCGCCTTAGGAATAGGGACGACGCCATCTTGTAAGGTAGTTGGCGGTAAGGTGCCAAACTGGAGTGATACCATATTGGCTGACACCGTCTTCTCTTCGTAGTCGACGGAGATTACATCCGCATTGATCAAGCACTGGATGTAATTCTTGAGGACATAACAGTCCTTGGTCGGGTGTCCGACAAATCGATGGTAGTGACAGTACCTCGGGTTGTCCACTTTCCCAACTTCATCGGGCCTCTTTGGGTCCAGAAGCTTGATTTTGTCACCCTGCTTCAGTATTTTAAAAAGTTGCAGAGTGTCTTCGTCGTTGAACGAATAAACCTCCTTGGGCCTTGGTGCAAGTGGTGGTTTCTGAGTAGGCGCAGATGCGCCTTTTGAGGCATTAACAGTCAATGCCTGCTTTCCCTTTGTCTCACGCCCGGGGTTGTTGGCTGTAGACCTTTTTCTCTTGTCATCAAAGACAGGGAAGCTGACCCCCAGAAGACGTGCATTGGCTGCCTTCTTTTCTGTGGCTTCTGCTTCGATGATCAGGGAGCTCCAGTCGGAAGGAGGAGTAGAGTTGAGCCAGAGTTTGACTGCAGGCAGCATGTTCATGCTGCAAGAGGAGAGGAGCGCATGTTCCGGCATGCCTGGAGGTAGTCTGAAGCAGGCCTGTCGGAAGCGTTCGATGAACACCCGAACCGTTTCCTTCTCCTTCTGGCGTATCTCTATGAGGGACGCCATCGTCATGTCTTTCCCGCCGTCGTAGAAGCAGTCGAGGAAGAGGTGCGTCAAATCATCGAAGGATGTTATGGAATTGTCAGAGAGGCTGCAGTACCTGTCGTACGCCACTCCCTTCAATGCTCCGAAAAATATGCTAGTGAGGAGTGCGTCCTCCTTCGGGAGATGTCCCGTTTGGGACTGGAAGTACGTCAGGTAGCGACGCGGAGAGTCCTTTCCATCGTATGGCGTCAGTGTTTGTGGTTTATACTTTGGAGGATAAACCACCTTGTTCCACTCGAGGGGATAGGGTTGGGGGATGCCCATCTTCTGGCGCTCCTCTTGCCTGTTCTTGGACTCAAAGCGCTTCCGCAAGTCCTTGATCATTTCGACCACATCCTCCGTGGAGCTGGGAGTCGGGGAAGGTGGTACCACCTGGAGTTGAGCGTTTAAGGGCTCAGACGTCCGGGGTACTTCTCGGCGGTCTGTGTCTGAGGATACCCGTTGAAGGGGTACACTCGACTCCCCATTGGCCCCTGGGTCGGGACCGGTCGAAGGCGTTCGGGTCAAGGCCGACCGTATTTCAAACACCGCCTGAGTCAGTGTTTGTATAGAAGCAGAGAGGGTTTTGAGTCCTCCCTCTAATGTGTCTATGCGCTGGACGATGTCCTGCGGCGGCGCATCAGACTCGACATCAACCTCAGTCACGTTCACTGTCATGACGCGGCCGGGAGTGGATGGATGAGTCGAGGCCTCATTCTCGGCCTCACTCCCTTGTAGGGGAGTTGCCTCCCCTGAAGCTTCGTCTGGGCTACCTCCAGCCATGTTCTGGAGGTCATTCCCGACGGGCGCATCTGTAAGGGTCTGATTACCCTCAGCTCCGTCTTGAAGGGCCTCTTCATCTTCGGAACTACCCCCAGCTATGTTCTGGGGGACATCCTCATTTTGAGGGGCTTCCAGGATGTTGACTTCGTCTCGAGGATGAAGATCCGCC
Organism: Iris pallida; assembly: GCA_029216955.1. Lineage (NCBI taxonomy): Eukaryota > Viridiplantae > Streptophyta > Magnoliopsida > Asparagales > Iridaceae > Iris > Iris pallida. The sequence goes on along the minus strand of JANAVB010020090.1, from coordinate 33,429 downwards.
GCAGCTGTGCTTTGGACATCTTCGTCTTCGGAAGGAGGCTTAACAAGGGTCTGACTGCCCACTGCTTCCTCCAAGAACTTCTTCCTCGACCGAGTGCCTTCGAATACTCCGGAGGCCGAGACAGCTGCCTTGGTTTTCCTTGGTTGGCTTTTGGATGAGGATGAGGAATTGCCGGTCGTCTTTCGGACTGACGAGGAATTGAAGATCACGTTGCATGAAGCAACCCTTGGTTCCTCTTTCGTTGACACCTTCATCCCAAGGCGATGTCGGAGGGGTGTCGATGATTACAGCCGATGAAAGACTGACTGCCTTGGTGGTACTGCCGTCTTGCAATAGCAGTTGATGGTGACTACTGCACAAGTATGCCCCGTGAGAGGTACATCATGCTTGTTGGTCGACTCTCCTGACCGGCTCTTGTGAGTGATCACATTATGTAGGTCGTTGGAGGAGAGTGCTACCTTCGCACCCCCTTCAAGCGCATGGCAAGGCCAAGCGCTGGGGTGGTCAGGTGAGTGCTGCGCCCCCTGATCTGATACCAAACAGGCATTCCGATCGGTAGTGGGGGAACCACAACATTTGTTTGTCTTGCTCGACTTGGTTGTGTGTGCAGTAGATGCGCCCAAGTGAGACAAGGGCTTTGAAGGTCGGCTCGTTCTCGGTGCCGCAGCACTCGAGTCGACCTTGTACAACTTACCATCAGCAGCGCGCATGATTGTGAGCGCATACTTCTGGCTCGTTGCTGGCATAGCACGTTTGGGACGCATGGCCCGTGCTGTCTTGGACTTCTTCGTACCAGGCCGCTGGGGCGCGTAGTACTCAGAATCCAAATTCTCCTCGCCACTACAGCGAGTGAGTCTGTCAAAGACAGAGATCTTCTGTGGCGCATCAGAGGTGAAGCGCGGGGCATTGGCTGTGCCCCTACTCCGTCGACGCATCTTTCTTGCCTGAGAGGGAGATGGCTGGGGAATGTGGTTAGCCGCACGTTTCCCTGAGAGATACGCTACACTAGCGGGCACATCTTGGTTGCTGAGGACGTCAGCAGGAAGGGAAGGCTGGATCGGCGCATCCCCTTCGGTGGTGGTGCCCGAGGCGTCGACCTTGCGCACCCAGACTCGGCGGGTCTTCTTCGGCTTCGACAGCCGTTTCGAAGGACTCGTACTGCCTTCAGATATGAACTCCTCATACGCCTGTTGATTGAGGCGTACGACCATCGTCTTGTGGAAGGAGCCCACCTTCACGTCGTCGGCTTGTGACACAACTTTCTCAGTGGAGGAGAAAGAGGTCCCCAGTAGAGTCGCCGGCTTGTTTGCCATTAAAATTCTTTGATTGTAATTTCAATACAAACAGAACAGTATTACAATATAGGACTTTAGACGTAGTCCTAGGCGTATACTTTTGTTTATCTGGGTCCCTTGTGCCGATGGAGCGAGTGGTAATGCGTTGACTCCGTTGACGAGCTGACGACGGTTATCGGTTCTCTGAAGGTTTGAATTGCTCTGGGTGCTGGAGCTTGCTGAGAGGAGGAAGACGTTGAGTGTCTGTATCTGCCTCTCTGGTGATGCAAAGTCTCTGTCTGTTCGTTCGTATGTGTGTCTGTGGAAGAAGGAAATGATTCCTCTATTTATAGCTGGGCAGGTTGGCTGCTCATGCGCGCATATGTAGGATGCGCTGGTGCGTGGGGACGCTACGTGTTGATTGCTGACGAAGGCGCATGGGTGATGCGCCCTGATCGAGGGGTTGACTTCTTCATCTTGCTGTTGTGAGCCGGCACGTAGCAGAGGAGAAGATCTTTCTGTTACTGAGATCTTGGGTGAGTTGAGTCAAAGGATGCGTGTCATCGACCCATGGCTCGGAGATCTCGGATTTGGTGGGGAATGATCTGGTAGGATGCGCCTGAGATTGGGCGCATGAGGAGACTTTGGCTCGTAACCTTTAGGATTCACGAACCATTCTGGGCGCATGGCTTTTGAGGCGCATGCAGGCGACTTCCCTTCTGTCTTTTGGGATCAGAGAGCAGTCTGGGGCGCATGGCTTTTGAGGCGCATGCAGAGCTTCAGATGGAGACTTTTCTTCTGTCTTTATGGATCAGTGAAGAGTCTGAGACGCATGGCTTTTGAGGCGCATGCGGGTGGTTGAGTGGCCACGTGACAGTAGCCGTCGGAGTAAATTCATGATGATGCTGACGTTGCCGACGCTTCGTCTTCTGAAAAAGCTGCCGATCGTTCAGACTTTGGGAGGCGTGCTGCCAACTCTGTCAGTTCAGTATTTAATGTTTGTGACATTCGATGGACAGCTGAGGGGGCGCGTCGATTGGCGTTCCACCGGGTATGGGGACGCATGGGGGCGCATCCTCTGTGATGCGCTTGGTTCTGAAGGGCGCGTCTGTGTGATGCACGATCTGGCCGACGCATCCACTTTGTGAGACGTCTTTGATGGTGCAACTGTTACGTTCTTCGAGTGCTTTAAATAGCCATTTTGACTTGGCTGAATTCGAAGCGTCTGGTTCATACATTTAATACAAATTCATTGCACGGAATTCGGAGAGCCATCCACTTGGCGCATGGGTTTGATTTGCCCAGCCTATAAATAATGGTATGGAGGGAGGGTTGGCCTCTCGTTCTCTCACATCTTTTCGACATGAACTTGTGTGCTCGAATGCATCCTGTTGACGAAGTGCTCCCGAGGGTGAAGATGAGACGCTATGTCGTTGTTGATGCACTTGAAGGTGGCTGTTACATCCAAAAGACGGAGTCGAGGGCTTCCGAGGCAGGCGGAAGGTGCCTGTTGTATCAAAAGATACGGATGCTCGGGCCTCGTCTCCGTTGTGCAGGAAGAGCCGTAGATCGGAATGGTGGTGCCAGGACCGTCTTCCTTTGGCTTTTGAGGCTCTTTCTCTGGATGGGGGGGTTAATTGCCACCCTCATCCTGCTCGGCCAGGTGAGCCTGGCTGAAAGAGTGGCACATAGCAGGACTGCTGAAGGGATGCACATAACTGGAGATGCACATAACTGAGCTGCTGCAGGGATGCGCCTTGCTGAGGGCGCATGGTGGGATGTGCCTGGTTGAAGGCGCATGTTGATTGCTGCCCCTACTGGAGGCACGTGGTGACTGCTGCACCCGACTGGAGGCGCATGATGGCTGCTGCGCCTAACTGGAGGCGCATGGTGGCCGCTGCCCGTAGACTTAGGATCCTTTCTTTGTAGAAGTTTTTCCTTTGTACAGCCTTCTCTAGACATGTAATAGACTTTTATATGAAAATAAAAAGTTCTCTTTCCATGTCTATATTTGCTGCTTTTGTTGTGAAGTATTTTGTCCGAGCTCTGGCATATGTAGTGTCCGACGCTTGGGCTTTCTGGTTGTAAAATTCCACGCTTCTACAACAATCTGTCCAAACAGTTGGCTAAGGCCAATCTAGTGCAGACGAGAGATCCCAAGGGGGAAGCAGGCTGCTTCTCACCACAAAAAGAAGGACTTCACTAATCTAAAAGTGTAGGGTCCTTCATTAAAGCAACAAAAGTCCAAGTCCCATGTAACTTGTTTCAATTATGGCAAGAAAGGCCACTACAATAGTGAATGCAGATCCAAGCCTAAACAATCAGAGAAAGGTGAGCCTAGTAAGGTTTCATTGGTTTCTAACATTGTTGCTATGATCGCACATGTCACAACTGTGGGGGTTGACTCTGACTGGTGGATAGACACTGGTGCGACTTGCTATGTCTGTTCTGGCAAGGAATGGTTCGTCACGTACCAGGCGATATCTGAGATGGTTGTCATGGCAAACCAGACCCAAGCTGAAGTTCTGGGGATCGGGACTGTGGAGCTGAAACTCACTTCTGGGAACACTCTGACGCTTCAAGGTGTGAAGCATGTTCCGGTGATTGCCAAGAACCTGATCTCTGGAAGCCTGCTCTGTAACGCAGGCTTGAGGATGGACATCAATGCTGGTCAGATGGTGATGTCCAAGAAGGGAACATACTTCGGGAAGGCTTATCAAACCGAAAGAATGTTTAAAATTTAGCTTGTCAACCAGTTTAATGACATTAATGCAGTTGTATTTTCTGATTATTCTCTTGAGTTGTGGCATAATAGACTAGGACATGTTCATTGTAAAAGAATTAGCAAAATGTTTAGTCTAGGACTTATCTTAAAATGTGGGGGTAAGGTGGAGAAGTGTGAAGTGTGTGCTCAGACGAAGATCACAAGGAAACCCTTTCATCGGGTCAATCGAAGCACAGATCTTCTGGAGTTGGTATACTCCGATATCTGTGACTTCAAACATTTCTCCACGAAGGCCGGAATGAAGTATTTCATGACCTTCATCGATGACTTCTCAAAATACGCGTTCGTCTACTTGCTCAAGACTAAAGACGAAGCTTTCGAGAAGTTCAGAGAGCTCAGGGCCGAAGCTGAACGGCAGAATGGACAACAACTCAAGAGGTTGAGAAGTGATCGAGGAGGGGAGTACAGGTCTCATGACTTCGTATCATTCTGCAAAGAATATGGAATCATATGCGAGACTACTGCTCCATATTCTCCTCAATCCAACGGAAGTAGCAGAGAGAAAGAACCGAACATTAACAGAAATGATGAATTCAATGCTGCTTACTGCAGGTCTTCCAAAATGCTACTGGGGAGAAGCTGCATTAACGGCCACTTTTATTTTGAATAGAGTGCCATATGCAACTTCGGACGTAACTTCTCATGAGCTCTGGTTCAAAGTCAGACCAAACTTGAATGTCATTCGAGTGTGGGGGTGTCTGGCGTATGTGAAGCTCCCAGATATGAGGATTCAAAAGCTGGGGACAAGGACTATGAAGGCGATCTTCTTGGGGTATGCCGAGAAGAGTGATGCTCGAAGATTTCTAGATATTGAGTCAAATTATATCATCGAATCTCGCGATGCTGAATACTTTAAAGGCAAGTTTGCAAAAGACAAAAATATTATTCTTTCGGACATTCCGGAAAATGATGTAGGTGCAAATGAGACTGAAATCTCATATGGGCCAGTTGTCTAAGAAGAAGCTATTGTTGATGAAACAACTCTTGTACCAGAACTCGCAGAGCCGTCAACAAAGCGAGCGAGGAGACCTAAAGACTTCGGAGATGACTTTGTCACCTATTATGTGGAAGCAGATCCGCTTACCTATGATAAGGCGATGAAGACCAGAGATGCTATCTTCTGGAAGGAGGCAGTGAATGACGAGTTTGACTCTATCACCTCGAATAACACATGGGTGTTGGTAGATCTACCTGAAGGAGAAAAGCCCATCGGATGTAAATGGATCTTCAAGAAGAAGATGAAGACAGATGGAACTATTGACAAGTTCAAGGCCAGGCTGGTAGCCAAGGGATTTTCTCAGAAATAGGGGATAGACTACTTTGACACGTACGCTCCAGTAGCTCGGATGTCCACCATCAGAATGTTAATCGCTCTAGTAGCTATACATAAGTTGGTGATACATCAGATGGATGTAAAGACAGCATTCCTGAATGGGGAGCTGACCGAAGAGATTTACATGCAACAGCCAGATGGATTTGTCGTCAAAGGTCTTGAAGATAAAGTCTGCAAGTTGGTGAAATCATTATATGGTTTGAAGCAAGCTCCCAACATGTGGAATGAGAAGTTTGACAAAGTTATTAGGGCAAACGGCTACAGAGTCAGCGAGACGGACAAATATGTTTACACAAAGTTCGTTGATGGAAGATAAGTCATCGTTTGTCTGTACGTGGACGGCATGCTAATCCTAGGGACGGATATAGGCTGTTTCACGGAGACAAAGAAGTTCCTCTCAACCAAGTTCAGTATGAAGGACTTGGGGGATGCAGATGTCATCTTGGGCATAAAGATCATCCGTACAGACACTGGAGTAGCGCTGTCACAATCTTACTACTTTGAGAAGATGCTCACACGCTATGGGTATAAGGATCTTCCAGGGATCGATACGCCATATAGGGGTGATCAGAAACTGAAGCCAAACTCGAAGGAAAGCGTCAGGCAGCTGGAGTATTCTAGCATTATCGAAAGTTTGATGTACGCAACCACTGCCACAAGGCCTGACATAGTATTCATCGTGGGAATGCTGAGTCGGTTCACAAGCAACCCAGGGATTGAGCACTGGAAGCTATGAAATGGGTGATGAGATATCTCAAGAAGACTCAGACATATGCACTGCACTACAACGGGTATCCGACAGTAGTGGAAGGCTTCAGTGATGCTAGCTGGTGTTCAGAGGTGGAAAGCGAGAGATCCACATGAGGATATGTATTTTCCTTGGATGGAGCTGCTATATCATGGAAGTCGAAGAAGCAGACTATACTCTCTCGTTCCTCCATGGAATCTGAATTCTATGTATTTGAAACTGCAGCAGATGAAGCATAATGGCTTCGAAAGCTCATATATGATCTTCCAGTGGTTGGGGCTCAGATACCGACAATACCGATATACTGTGACAACCAGGCAATTGCGACGGTGGCATCAAATGACCTTTTCAACGGAAAGAAGAGAACTGTGCGGCTGAAGCACAGGACAGTACACGATCTTATCAAAAAAGGTGTAATTGCAGTGATTGATGTTCAGAGTCAGGAGAACCTGGCAGATCCGTTCACAAAGGGCCTCAAACGCCAGTTGGTTGATGACACAGCTTGTAAAATGGGCTTAAAGGCATTCTGATAGTGTGTCTTTGTAATCCTACCATAAAGTTTTTTGCTATTAGTTCAAAGAGAAATCTACTAGGCATCTAACTTTTGGTTCAAAGGAGGATCACTGACTGGAAAACTATCAGGTAATAGTGGGTACTTGTTCTCTGGAACATGGAAGGGATACGGACCCATAACCACTATTGTCTACTATGTATTTTCTGCAAAAAAAATGGATCCTGTGGAAGGTTGGCTTAAACGCCTTAATGAGTTCTCAGGCAGAGTGAATGCCTGGTGTGCTTTACAAGAAGCATGGTAGAGCAGCACTACAAGGAGTGAAACTCCATGCTACATTGGGGTGACTCCACCATTAGGTTCCCAGGTCTAGGGTAATGCCTCGGCTTTGCAAGCCAAGTTATAGCGGCGTAGCACTACAAATAGGCAGGTAGCCTAATGTTGTATGACGTAATTAAAGAGTTGTAGACAGCACTACAAAGGAGAGGATGGCCCCATGTTACAGTGGCACGACACCACGATGAGGTACCCAGGTAGGGGTAAAGCCTCGTCCTTGCAAGCCATGTCGTTGCGGCGTAACACCGCAAGGAAGCCTTAGGCTTCATGCTGAGTAGATTGGCACCACAAAGAGGCTGAGACCTCATGCTACAGTAGTATGACACTACGATGAGGTTCTCAGGTAGGAATAATGCCTCAGCTTCAGGCCATGTCATAGTGGCATAGCACCGCAAGGAAGTGCAAGGCTTCATGCCATGTCTCTTTAATAAAGAACTCACCTATAGTTTATGAAAAGAGATATCAGGTCGTCTCTTAAGGGTAAACTTGTAGACGCCTAAAATTATACACTGAACCTAGGCTGGCACATGGCCTTTAATATACAGCCAGAAGCACACGTAACTATACTTTAGAAGTGGAAAGAATTACAATTGTGGTACAGAATTCAAGGCGTAGTCCATTCTTGTATCACATTGTTATTTAACCCATGCGAAAAGATTCAAGTCGTCAGCGACATCTATCATAATACAAAATAGACAGTTACTGTGGAGAACGCTCAACCCTGGACACATATATATGTTGTGATATGTGAGGGATTGTTGGTGCTTTCTTTACATAGAGAGAGCTTGCTCTCAACATGCCTTGTAAAAGTTTAGTCCCATATCAGAAATGCACCATGAGTTATCTCAACATATATACTTGGTTGTGTTGTTGAGAGATGCACATGGGGTGGTGACCCTAAGGAGGGAACCATGTGGGTGATTTTACTAGGAGGTAAGAATAAGGCTCCAAGGATTAAGCATTAATCCTTTTGTCATTCTCTTGGATTAATTCCATTTGGAGCTAAGCCCCAAAGGGGCTTAGCGACTCAGACTCGGACTCGGACTCGGACTCGGGCTCGGGCTCATGAGTCATAATATGGCATTTTGTTGGTGCACTTTGCACTTAGCACGTCAGCAGTCATGCGGCTCATATGCGGCCATGCGGTCTTATGCGGCCACATTCGGCCTCATGCGGCCTCATACGGCTCATGCAGTCCATGCAGCTCATGCGGCCTCATGCGGTCCATGCGGTCCATGCGGTACTTGCAGCCATGAGGCCATGCGGCTCATGCGGCCAGGCTGCTGCTGCTGCTGTCGCATGGAGGGCTCCGCTGACTGTGCAGGCTATAAGTCAGTTATGGAAAGACTAATTCAATGCGATTAATTCAGATCCACTTTTTATGGGATTTGAATTAATTTCATTGCTATCTTTGTGGGATTTGATTCAATCTTTCCATAACTGAAGACGCGGCTAGGGTTTCCACCCTCTCTCTATATATATACTCTCTTCTGGCCTCCTTTATAAAGGACTACGAATTTTATAAGTCAGAAAAGAGAGAGAAAGAGAGGGAGCTGCTGCTGCCATTACAAGTCCATCCGAGGAGTCAGAACAGAGGTGACTTCGAGCGTTCCACAAGTTCTTCAACTTGCTGGTTCCTGGAAGCAATTCGTGTGGAGCGAATCTTGCTTTGAGCAACGGTGTTTTGACACCCCAGCAACTTTTCTTCATCTCATCTTTCTCTAGATTATTGTAACTCGTTCTGTCCCAATTGCAACATGTTTGCAAGTAAAAACGAGAGATCTTCTCTTCTCTATTTCCCTCCTTCATATTGTAATCTGGCTATTTGGCTTTTTGTATCATCGTAGATCTTGAGTTTGATCACTGTAAAGTTTTTTGTGTGACTCTCATATCTCGATTGCATCAGTTTTTCCATCTTTAGTCAAGCCCCGGGACTAACATAAATAGGTGGTGCTTCTTCTTCTGTTGACAGCAGAAATTATAGTAGAAGTTAGTATCCTACATTGCATGGGAGTTGGACGAGGAAAAAATTTAATAAACGGATACGGTTAGTAGGAGACAATGTAACAGCTATTCATACATGTGCATATGGGGAGTGTAGTATTGTGTTGTGTTGGTCTTGGCAAGAAATATTGCTCCTACATTCTCTTTAATACAAATGGGTTGAAGTCATCTTTGTTCTTGGCAACTGGTAAGAATATATGGTTAGTAGAAAGAGAAATAGGAAGTTGGAGAGAATAGTGAGCAATATAGGGTTGTATGTGTATTCATTTTGTGCATATGAGTGTGAGGATTAGTAACTAAAAAAATTTGAAGAATGTTGTTAGATTCAAGTCATGACACTGGAGTGTAGGGAGAACTTGTAGGAAATTTATTGCTACGATTTTTGATTTTGTAAAAAGGTGATATTTGATTTTGTAAGAAGGTGAATGTATGAAGGCATAGCATAGACAGAGTCTATATTATCTATAAGTAGATAAGAATGGTAGGTAATCATAATTAACTAGCATTTTTTACTTTTAAAACAAGTTAATAATACATCCATATGAAAGATTCTTAGTTAATTAATTATAAATTATTTTTCTTAAGTTTTTCGGACTTTTCGGACCTGGGCATTGGACCAGCTATTCGTCTCATCAGCATCAAGAGCCAGGCAAGTGTACCTTGTCATTCTTGTACTTCAGTTACGTATTTAATTCTTAAATTTTTTTTATGTTACGTATCACCTAGGGCCGTGTTCGGTACTTTGCATCCGAATCACATTCGGGTGCCGTTGGACATTTGCGCCAACGAGTATCATTATTAGATAATTGTACTGCATTACTGCGATAATTCGTTGTGAGGTACATCAGACCCTAGGACATGTTCATGTGTCACTACATACTGACGGATTCTCGTACTTGATTACATCTTGCTATACGGAAGACCGTGTTTGATACTAGGACGATGACTTGAGATTTTCACACTATATATACTATTATGACTCGATGTCCTAGCTAGAGGATCTGGCCGAGCGTCTCGTGGATACGATTCGTAAGGTCATATGAGAGGGAAGTACATACACTGTGCGCTTGGGCTACTTTTCCACAGAGTATGTCGTTGCCTCGTTACCAGAGCCTCAGGGTTTTTTTAGTTTGCCACAGCTTCCCTACCGAAACTGTAGGATATTTTATAGTTTGCTGGAGTGCCTATCAGGTCTCCAAGGTACACCGTGATAGCCCGCGTGTTCGAGTGATGCTCTCAAATTGCATTTTCATATTAGTTGGTTATGTTAGATTCACCCACTTTTCAGTCATATTTATTTTACATATATACCATCACTATTGTACTCCTGGATTGCATATTATGTACCTTGTTACGTCCCACTGAGGACCTGGTTTTCTTTCAGGTTAGCCGCCTGGTCTACAAAGATCTCTGCTGGATTGTCGACGAGCTCCATTGTATTTTCATCTATGTACTCTCTACAGGTATCTACGGAAACTTGGACACAGATGCTGACACGGAAGATAGGGACACACCTAATTGAACTTACTAACACCAAGGCCAACAGGCCTGTGCACTAGGCCGAGCCTTACTGCCACTATGCACCGCTCAATAATGCAGGTAATGGCTAAATTGCCAAGATCCTGCCCTGCCCCAAATGCCTGCACTGGCCTGAAGCCATCACTTATCAAACACTGATACTAACTGAAAACTCTAAATAACTCTTAGACAGGAAGCTAACTGAGACTCTAAAATAGGAAACTAATTGATGCTCTACAGGAAACTAACTGATACTCTCTGAAACATACCAAGTGCTCACTTCTAGTCACTACCACAGGGAATGGGGCACTGGATCACAGGCCTATGGCTAATGTAGCACTGGCCAACATGGCTAAGAGCCAAAAGTAGTATCTGCTGCTACTCAAATGGACATGGCAGACCCCAATGCAGGGCCTGCACACTCTGTCCTATCTGGATACTGCACCTCAAAGCCAGGGCATTGTTGTTGCTGTAGTTTGCACTCAGTGCAGGCAATGGCCATGTGGCCTGCACTGGCCACAGTCCCTGCTGTAGGGACTGACATGTGCCAAGTCATTGACCACTGATACACTCCTCTAATTCTCTGACATCTGAAATACTCACTGAAGACGTAGTCGTAGTTGCGAGCGCAAGTCCTTTATATGCATTGAGGTGTGCATTGTAGTTTGACTATGCTGCGTACACCTTGACAGTCGCTCACAAAAATTTGTGAACTTCTTTAAGCATTCGTGTGTTTCTTGTTCAATCCGATGACGTACTGTAGAATTTTGATGCAGTGGTAAAAATATAAAATATATGGCCGTGTCCGATCCTACTTGGTCGTGTCAAGAGTGAGTGGCCTAGAGTGTATATTGCCACCCATATTAATGGAGTTTGAAATCAAAGTTGTCCACATGTCTTCTAAGTTTGAAATCATGTCTTCGTGCTATTACTTTTGCAAGCCTTTGAATAATGTACATGTATCTATCTTATAGAAGTATCTAAAAATGGATATGAATTACTACCTACGGCATCGTTCGTGGATGTACAACCGTCATCCTGATGACATGTGTGACGTACGGGATGAATTCATAGAGTGTGTAAAGCAGTTCCTGAGTTCGCCAAAGCTTTCCTTCAATATATAGGCGGTACCAAAATTAAGTGTCCGTGTGTGAGATGCTGTAACTTGAAATATCATTCCGAAGTGGAAGTCACATATCATTTATACTCGAAGGGTTTCACGCCGAATTACTATCAGTGGACCGCGCACGGAGAACATGTGTCTTTAGCATCGGAGTCGGAGCCTTATGTGGATGTCCACAACCACGCTGCTTACGACGATGGATGGGTGAACATGGTTTTTGATGCGACGGGGCCTAGTTTCGATCTGAACAATCATGATACAGCCGAGGAGGCACCAAATACCGATGCTACAAAGTTTATAGAGTTGCTGGAGAATACAATGACTCTATTATATCCTGGTTGTGAGGATCATTCATCGCAGGAAGTGGTTACAAGATTGTTGAGCATCAAGTTCGATTTTAACATGTCGTAAGATTGCTACAATCGACTGATGGAGTTGATTATAGAGATCTTGTCTGAGGGTGCAAATTTGCCTAAAGACTTCTACCGGTCTAAGAGGATGGTGAGATCGCTCTGGATGGGATAACAAAAAAATCGATGCATATCGCAACGGGTGCATGTTGTACTACAAAGACGACAAGGATGAAGACACGTGCATATTTTGTGGTACTGATCGCTACAAGGGCAGTGGTAGAGGAAGGTCTATTGGTGCAAGGAAGCCTACCGATCCGATGCACTACTTGTCGTTGACGCCGCGATTACAGCGGTTATTTATGGTGATACAAAAAAACATGAGTTGGCATAGGCAGGAACAGATCGAAGGAGTGTTGGATCACCCATCTGATGGAGAAGCATGGAAGCATTTTGATGGAGTGTATACAGATTTTGCTTCGGATCCGCGTAATATCTGTGGGGGCTCTCCTCTGACGGTTTTATCCCATTCAGACTTTCGGGCTTCCAGTATTCTTATTGGCCTGTGATCGTTACTCCGTACAATCTTCCGCCTTGGATGTGCATGAAAATTCCGTATATGTTCCTCATCGTTATTATCCTTGGTGCGAACAATCCGAAGAGGAACATCGATGTGTATTTATAGCCATTGATAGATGAGTTAAATCAGCTGCGGGAAGTAGATGCCAACACCTACGATGTTTTTAAATAGCAAAATTTTCAGATACGGGCAGCACTTATGTGGACCATCAACGACTTTTTGGCCTATGGAATGTTATCAGGATGGAGCACGCATGGCCATATTTTATGTCTGTATTACATGGACTGCACTAAGACTTTCTGTTTGAAACAAGGAGATAAACCGTGCTTCTTCGATTGTCATCGACAATTCTTGCCGAAGGATCATCCATACCGGAGGAACATTAATGCTGTTCGTACCGACGTTGTGGAGAAGGCTAATCCACCACCAAGGTGGTCCGAATACACGATATGGGAAGAGGTAAAAGATTTACCAAGAGCTATTGAGGAGTCTGCTAAGGGCTACAAGTGTGACGGATTTGGTCGCACTCATAACTGGACGAAGAGGAGTATATTTTAGGATATGCCATATTGGAGCACCAAGCTGATCAGACATAACTTTGATGTCATGCATATCGAGAAGAATATATTTGACAACATAATTAATACTGCAATGGACATAAAGGAGAAGACAAAAGACAATCCAAAGGCCAGGTTGGACTTGGAAGAAATATGTAGACGTCCGGCGTTGCATTTGATAAAGGAGGGGAATGGGAAGTTGAAGCAGCCTAAGGTAATTTTCTTACTGGAGAAAGATTAGACCCTATATAACAGACGAAGCATTAGAACAAGAAATGAGACATCATTTTCCTTCCTGGTTGAGCGCATATGTAAGAGCTCGATAATTACTCTCTTTTAATGCAACTACGCAATAAATAACTTACTATCGCTTCTTTGGTATTCAGGTCGATCGTCTAATTTCACCCAAGACTGAATCAATAAGAACTTTTACTAAGGGACCACTTACTGCCGTTAAAATATGGCCAAGTTACTGTATGAATGGTTTTAGGTTCAAGTCAACAAATGCTCCGATCAGAGATAACTTCCTGCATCTTAATTCTATGAAAAATAGTTGTTTGTGTATCAAATCTTCAAACTACACAGACGTCGATCAAGGCAATAATTTCTTTTGCATCTTGCAAGAGATTGTGGAGTTGACATATAATTATGGCAGAGAACCTGCTAAGATCGTGTTGTTCAAGTGTGAATGATTCGATCCGATTGAAAATCAAGGTTGGAAAATTGACAAGCATGGTCTTGTGGATATAAACTACAAGCGTAGATATCAAGGCTATGAACCATTTGTCCTATCAAGTAGGCTCAGCTCGTGTACTTCATAAATTATCCGAGACGGGGAACAACGAGGTCTGACTGGCAAAAAGTATGCAAGACTAAAGCTAGAGATACTTTTGACGTAGACGAAAAAGCTTATCAGAAGGACGAGCTACCACTTGTAACAAATATTATAGATGTGGACTCCATAGAAGTTACTCATTACACGACTAATAATATAGAAGAGGTAAAATTATCCGAAGAGGAAGACGAAGACAAAGACGGATATGAAAGTGAAGATGAGGAGGAAGAGGAAGAGGAGGTCGAGGAAGACGAACAAGAAGAATTTTCTGAAGATGATTAAGAGAGATGTACTTTCATTTTGTTATTATGTAGACTTGGTTATCCTGTAGACGTAGTTCTTATCTTATCTTGGTTATTATTTGGACTTTAATGTTTTTGTAGAATGTACTATCTGGACTAAGATATTTCTTCTAAATGTACTTTCATATTTCTGACTGTAGAATGTACTATATATATCTGTTTATTTGTTGTATCATCGTATGTTGTTATCAGGTATGACATAACGACGCAGATCGTTCGGCAGGTCCCGCCGTGGATGGGGTTCTCCTTCGGTACTTCCTACTGGTACTGGTTCTGGATCCTCGACGCCGAGTACTCCAGTGTATCGACCAGCCATACCTTCGACTGTCATGACGTTACGTGGCAGCACTCTTGGGACGAGTAGTTCCAGGCCTGATACTCCTCCCTCGTCTAACGTTCCTCCTGCTGGGACAACAATGGAGATATATGAGCAGATATAGGAGGCTGAGCCGACGTCGGATCAGTATCAGCGAGATCCTCCGTGCGCACCTCCGGAGGAGACGAGGACGGAGATCTGGGCCGACGGTACAAAGTAAGTGTTTTGGTTTATTATATATATCGTTTATTTCTTTATTCATAATAAATTTATTTTTTCATGAATATAATTACCTTTGTATAGATATTGTTTCTCGTCGGTACAAAGACGCCTGGGCCATTTTCTGAGGTACAATTATGGTGGCCCTTGGATAAACTACTCTGATGCACCGGACGATTGAAAGTCCTTCTGGTTTGCGCAGTTCAAACTAAAAGTATATTTGGTTCTAATATGAATCATCTTATTTATGTATATTATATAACTGACTAAATTGTTTCTTCTAGCAAACATGTTTCTATCTACCGCATCGGGCCGAGTTGATCGAGGGGATATTTTCTGCCGTCGCTGCCAAGCTGATCTGTGATGCTATTAATGACCAGAAGGCTCGTGATCGTGCCGAAAAGCCGATCCAAGGTTGGATCACTCCTGATCAGTAGATTACGATGAAGTCTAGGTTCGACGTGCCTCGATACAAGGAAAGGTCTGAGAAGGCTAAGATGGCTAGGCAGAAGGCATCAAAGTGGTGTGGTGGGTCGATCCCGATGACGGAATATTTTCGTCGTTTGGTATGTTTTTTTATTTCAGAAATATTATTTTAATGTAAGTTCGATAAATTTCATAAATAGTACTAAATAATATATTTTTAACAGGTAAGGAGTGGTGATGACGCCAACATGGTGACCGTCTTTCTGGCCAATCATCGGAAGGACGGGACGCTTATTGACGAGAGGGCTGAGCAGACGTATGTAAGTATTACAATACTTTGTGTTAATTTTAATCATTTGTGTTAATTTTAATATAACTTAGGAAATATGCAAATACATATTCATGTAGTTAATAATAATAAGTACATTAGACATTAGTAATTATATAGTATCCATACTTTTCTAGGCCGCGTATCTTAAGCTTCGTGAGAGGGCGGCTGCTAGTGCACCTGTAACGGGAGAGGCTGGTACTTCCTTGCAACCTGCTCCAGCTCTGTCAGAGAACGAGCTGTGGGTGACCGCCGCTGGTGGTGTCCATAGGGGTACGTATTACGGTACGGGATCCTATGACGCCCTAGTTGCGACACAGTCCTCTAGGGCCTCTGCTACAAGTGTGCATTACCTACAGCCCTCGCAGGAGTCTGTCCGAGTCCAGCAGACGTAGACGCAGAAGGACGATACCATGCTCATCGCATGATTAGAGACGCTCGTGCGCAGCATCTTGGAGCTCATAGATATGACTGAGAGGACAGAGCATGGCGTTACTGTTCTTAGAGCGTCGACCCAGCGCAGCGTGACGGAGCTGCAAGCATCACTACCGTCCATGGGAGAGAGGCTGACGATGATGCAGGATTTGATGGTTGATAGCAGTACAAGGCTGTTAACTACCATGGATTCATACAACCAGCGACTAGCAGCGTTGGAGCAGATACTTCCTCCGGGTGCGCCTTCATCGTCACCGATTCTACCGACATCACTGCCTTCTTCATCGACACCGAGTCTACCGATATCACAACCTTCATCAATGTCGGTATCGATATAATCACGGAAGCAGTATGAGTTGTTTTTATCCTTGATGTACGGCGATGCCCCTCCTCCTCCAGATCGGCAGTAGTCCTAGTTAGGACTATTTATTCATTGTTTATGTGTAGAGTGTTTGTTTGTGTGTAGACCCATGATATTGGGTTTGAATATTATACATTTGATGAGGATTTGAGACTTTATTGGTTGCTTGTGTGTAGACTTATCTGCGTGAATATTTATTTATTGCACTGATCTGTGTAAAACGGATTTTCTTCAGACTAGATTTGTAATTCTAATGTGCCATTTTTTCATATTTTATTTTAATATTCGTTCTAAATGTATGTGAATTTACCGGTGTTGAATGTTCCATCGAAGGGTCGACGAACCCAGAGAATTTAACAAAGGGTTGCTCCGGGTCTATTCATATTAATTGTTCATTATTAAACTTCAGGGATACCACACTAGCAGAATATGTCATTCTGTTTTCTATTTTTTTAATTTTTTCTACAGATTTAGCGATGTTTAGCGACTGTTTCTGACGTTTAGCGACGCGCATGGACGTCGCTGAGCGTCGGTGCCTCAGGTAGCTTAGCGACGTTTAGCGACTTATTGCTACGTCGCTATACGTCGGAAACAATCGCTAAACGTCACTAAGTCTGCAGAATATCACCGACAATTAAGCAGTTGATAAACATCGATAGTCGTAGCCAAAACGTCGCTAAATCCTGCAACTTCTACCGACGTTTAACGACTACGTTTATGTCGCTAAATTTTTGACTAGTAGTCGGTAAACGTCGCCAAATTTACGACGTGCAAACATTACTGGAAAATGATGCGGCAGCGACATTTGGCGACGTTTTCTTTGTCAATGACTTGATGAAACGTGACAAACGTGAAAACGTCGCAGAATATGTCGTTGACAGTTGTTAGCGACGTTTTCCTACATTTTAGCAACGTTTTTAGGCATCGCTAATATGTGATATTCTGGTAGTGAATTGAAGAGAGCTCATAACAATGCATGAATGCCTTTTCACTCCATATACCAACTCGAGTAGAATTCTCCAGGAACTGTGTATATATATATATATATATATATATATATATATATATGCAAATGACCTCTAGCCTAGTGGTTAAGAGAGATGCATGCGGCCCGAGTGGTCAGGAGTTCGAATCCCAGTGGGAGCGATTCCAGAAATAATTTACCTGGTTCCAAAAAATATATATATAGTAAGGGAGAGGAATGTGTGATCACCGAAGCCCATGACTCATTCCACTCTCTCCTTTGATTTTTTTTAAGAACAGAGGAAGGGATGGGTGGAGTAATGGCATGAGGATTGACTACACGTGCATGCCCTCCCCGTTACTACTCTCCTGAAGTAAATGGGGGTTGGGGCCAGCCCAATTATACTTCCTTGGGGGGACATATAGATGGCATGATTGGATGATAATTTAGAGCATCTCCAATCCTATTGTGAGTTATGGTTGCCACATAGGAATGATAAGTTTTTATTTTAAAATTCTTTCTCCAATGCAAATGTGCAATAAATCATGACAATGATATGGCAAAGACAATGTGAAGTTGGTTGTCTAGATCTAGACAATGCACTTCACAATGAGTTTATCTCCACATCATAAATTATGAATAAAATATCTATAAAAAAGAAAAAAGAGGAGAAGTTGTCTTGGAAGTTAGAAAAAAAATACTTTTTTATTATTTTTCTAGTACGTTTTGCATTGGAGAAGACTTTTCCACCTTATTGGCTTTTGTCACGCCCCACTCCCAAAATACGGCGAGCCGAGTACGTAACATCATCCCCAGGCTACGCGCCATATAATACTCTAGTATACATATTCGCGATTGTCGCCCGTACAGTTCTAGGATGGGATTACCATAGGTCACATGGTACATAATACAAATAATTAACAATTGAATATAGGACATTCTAAACTGTAAATAGAAAATTTATTATTCTACCCGAGTACAACCTTTAACCCAATATACATATAATACATAACCAACTACAAAATACTACTAGTTGATGCCCAAGGTCGACCCCCTCTTTGTCTTATTCATTAAGCTACACTTCAGTGTACATTGGCATTCCCTCATGACCTTCATCAAAATCTAGTAAACAAAACTAGGTCGTCAATACGACGAGCAAGCCCTCAGTCAGGGAATGAGATATGTAAGGTAAGGTAAGATGATATATCGAAATTGAACTGGAGGAAATGATAATTTTAAAAGTATATTTATTGATAAGAAATTCTTATAGTATTAGCATCTCTTCCCAAAGAATTCAGGTGTCAGGTATAAATGTGTAAACCTCAGACAAATCTTTTATACAAATGCAATATTTAGAAAAATGTTCCTGGATCACACAACTTCTATTATCTCAACAATAATCTTATTTACCCGGGATCGGATTTATACTTAATGGGTGGTGCTTAGATTTATCCATCACATTAGTATCAGGATCACATAATGATGTGATATAATCAGGATAACACATGAGTTATTTTCTGAGTTATCGGAATCAAGTGCTATAACAATTGTCGTTTGACTTAAAATATTTCAAGAATATCGAAGCCAGGCTACATTGGATACTATAGGGCTGAATTCAGGGTTTCAGAATCCAATAGAAAATAGGAAACTTGAAAGTGAGCTAAGTCTCACCTCGAACATCGTATGGCCGTACGAATGCCGATAACAGGAACTGATCAATTTTTAATATATAATTATTGTAAAGAATTCGAAGGTATGATCCAAGGTTTCTCTCCCCCGATGCAATTCTAAGTTACAATGTAATCTAGGTTTTGACAGTTTTCGACCTTCCGAAAATCTCTCTCTGGAACTTCTTAAAATTTTCGGCAGAGTCTCCTTTGTATTTTGGAGTCCAAAATTTTTTACAATAATATAAAGTACACCCGGAGCAACCATCCATAGAATTTTTGGGTACGCCGACCCCTTCGGTGGAACAACTCAACACCGAAAATCACACACAATTCATATATATATTTATAATTTAAAATCCATAAAGCGAGAAATATTCAACTTCTTACCTAGCAAGTGTGCTTAGCATTTCTTACCCAATTGCAGTGCTAAACGGTAGCAAATGGTCAACTCTCGGGTATTCTATCAAAACACAAGTAATCTAGCATTTTCGTTAGTCACCATAGCACGCGAAAAAAATAAATCAAAACACTTTATACTTGTATGGCAATTTATAAGGTTTGATTATTCCAAGAAATCAAAAACTAATTCTATTCTATTTAACTATTATAAAACAAATATATAGTTATGCATACATATATCCAGGATCCCAGATCATTGGAAATTTTTTAAAAGTTTTTAGAAATTTAATAAAATTTAACAATAGAATAACTATATGGATAAATATAGAATATTTAAAGTTTGGCATCTACGATAAAATTTGATGGAATTCGGTTCAAGTTGTCAAATATTGATTCCGAATTCCGTATTGTAACGACCGTGGTTCGTATTACGTATTTTGGTATACATGTACATATTTTTACATGTTTCATGGCATGGTTTATCTTGGTATTGCAATTGCTTGGTTCGGTTCGGTTGCATGGCTCGGTTTGGCTTGGTTTTCTTGTGGACCAACCACACCTACCCCCTCTCTTCCTTTATTAACCATCAACTCCTTCTCTCTCCTCATTTACTTTTCTCCGTTAACTCTCTTCTTCCTCCATTACTCCCTTCACCTACCAAAGAGAGCGGTCTAGGCAAGTACATCTTGCTTCATGGAGGAACTCAACTTTTGTTGTTCCATTCTCTTTCTTACAACATCCAGAGACACTTTAGTACTTAGCATTTTTAATTTCCATGGCTAAATTTATGTAGATCTAAGTTTATTCATTTTCAGATTTTTTTGGGTTTTGATCTATTTAACCTTGTTATTTCCAAGTTTTGATGGTTCCATGTTATAAAAAAATTTTATTTTGCCCCATTTTGACCTATGGAAGTTCAGATTCTGACATCGGATGATGGATTTATGGAGCTTGGAAGCATGGCCTTCATGGTTCTTCTTCTCAGAAATTTGGAGAAGAAGAACAGTGCTTGACCACATGGATTTTCATGCGGCAAGTTTCTTTCCTCAGCCGCAGGAATTTTCCAGCCGCTTAAATCTTCCAGCCGTAGGGACCAATTTCTCAGCCGCATGAACTTTTCATTCCGAGCCGCATGACTCTGATTTAACTTCCAGCCGCATGAACTCTTAATCCTAGCCGCATGAGACACTCGTCCGTCCGAGCCGCATAAGACCCCCTACTTCTCAACCGCATGAGTTAACTTTCTCCGAGCCACATAAGACTCAGCCCTTTCCAGCCGCATGACATTGTTTGGGTTCCTGGCCGCATGAGCTCTGATTGGTTCCTAGCCGCATGGACTTCTTCCCCTGAGCCGCATGCGCCCCCTCTTTTCCTGGCCGCATAAGACCCTGTCTTTCCCCAGCCGCATGGACTTCTGATCCCGAGCCGTATAAGACCCTGTCTTCCCCCAGCCGCATGGACTTTTGATCCTGAGCCGCATACCCCTGCTTCCCTCCTGGCCACATGAAGTCATTTCCTCTAGCCTCGTGAGCTTACTCCCCCACAACCGCATATACGCACAACTCCCAGCCGCATGAGCTTATTTCCCTTAGCCGCATGGCTCCTTCCATAGTCCTTGTCCTCTTTTATTATATTATTATTATTATTATATTTAATGCTACATTTATGCTCATGTTTTCTGACTCTCTGTGAAGGCTTGTACTATTTAGATTTTACACATATGTCCATGAACCCGATAATGGCCCGCCGTGGCACACTCGTGACAATAAAATCTGACATGATATATCTCGATATGCTGCTATGACAGCTAGCCTGACATGACAAGAATGATTGACCTAGACACCGTGGACGATTGTGTTTGTACAAATAAACCAGTATTGTCTTGCATCATGTCTAGGATAGGGATCCCTGAATACCACGGTCAGGGGTACCTACTGAAATCGACTAAGACTAATAACTAGAATAATCCGGTAGTCATGAAGAGATTTCCCAGCTACAGGCAATCTCGTTATCTGGGCACTCAACTGGACTTGTAGCCTGCTGACGAGTAGGGCACATTTTCAGCACACTGCCATGTGTTGCACCCTCCATAAACAAGATATTCGACCTGGATAACCTGGATGGTCTGCAAGACTTGTGGCTATTAGAATAATCTTATTGCATCTTGCTAGTAACTAGGCCTGTGATAACCCTAGTTAGTTAAAGTATCAAGTCGTACTTATTGCTTGGCCGTGATTGTCTGCCATTGATTGTAAAAGTACAGAACAATTATCGGAGGACTGAACTTAGACTCACAATACAAACTCGCTCGTACAAAGAAAGCCTAGGGACGAAAACCTAGGTACAGAGTCTAAGTACGATTGTTTATTTTAGATTCTGGGGGGTGACGATAGAGGCTCGGGAAAGCGACGGCCGCTCTGCCTTACTCCTTGGACGATCGGTACGCAGCCTTGACTCGGGGAAGATCTGCTTGGTCGTTGACGAAGAAACGCCTTCTTGCTCTCTCTCTGATTGCTCTCCTGGCTTCTCTCTCTGTGTGTATATTCTCTCTCTGACTATGGGGGAAGTCTCTCTGTGTATACGTATTCTTCTCTGGTTTCTTTTTTTGTATATCTCTCTATATCTCACAAGGGAATGGCATCTTGCTATTTATAATAGTGGGATGTGATCGCTAGGGTTGCCAATGATTAGCTCTTGGAGATGGCGGCGGCCTGGGGATTGATCTATCCAGGCCGTTCGTTTCTGATTGTGATAAATCAGAACCATTAAGGGTAGATTACACCAAATCTCCATTAGCAATTAATGCTGATTGGCATAAATCTTCCTTATAATGATTCTCTCATATCTGCGAATAAATCAAATTTATTCTCCTGCCACGTGCCCCAGATCATTGGGATTCGACCCGATCTTGGATTGCCATAAATATGGAAGATTGATCGGCTGAGGACACGTGTCGTGAGAGCCAATGGTGAGACTGGAACCGCATGCAGATTGGACCGCCTGAGATTTGGGCCGCATGAATTTTGGGCCGCATAAGACTTGGGACACGTGTCAGGACTGTCTGGGCAGTGGCCCCTCCTTCAGACTTCTAAACCATATGATGAGCCGCATGAACCGCATAATGGTATGTCTGCTTGAGCCGCATGGACATGATCTTCTTGAGCCGCATAGGGATGATTCCACTTGAGCCGCATGGGACAGCTTCGCTCTGAACCGCATGGGAAGTCTTCACTTCGAGCCGCATAAGCACACCCACGTGGCAGGGCCACGTGGCATTTTGTTGTTCTCGGGAGATCGTGTCAGAGATTTCTTTCTCTTCCCTAGAGATTCATCATCATGACAGAGTCATAATTACCTGCTTTGGTGTCAGGTCTGTCAACTTTTCAGAGGGGTCAGCCGTCAAAGCAATTAATGCAGCATGGATCGGAGGGGAGCACTGTCACGCCACGTGTCTTCTGAGCCGCATGGAATGCCTCCGGCCGCATAGCTCCTTATGCCGCATGACTCCCTGAGCTGCATGCATTTTCTGAGCCGCATGGATCTTTCTTGGCCGCATGAGTCAATTTCTTTAGTATTTTCCATGCTTCTATAGGACCCCCTTCAAAGTTTTCAATTTGTAAAATTGAAATACTTTGAACAAGAAGCATGGCTGTATTGGCCGCATATGCAATACCGACCGCATAAGAGTTCTAGCCGCATGAATGTGTTGTTCGCATGACTGTTTCAGCCGCAGGGGGTGTGTTAACCGCATAGATGGTCCAGTCCACGTGTGCGGGTCTTTATTTATCTCCAAGTTGCTTCAGTGCCATCTTTGTAGGGGAATCTCAAGGGTCAGTTCATTAAATCTTTTTGGATTTGATGCCTTGGGTGAATCTTGGAGACGAAACCCAAGGAGTCGGTTTCGCTCTTCAAGAGTCGGTCATTGGCCCACGTGTCCGTCTTCTCCCCTCCTCCTATAAATAGGAGGGGTTTGAAGAGAGAGAAGACTTCTTTATTTGTTTTCTTCTCTTATCTCGCTTGCCTTTCTTTTCTTCGATAATTGATGGCTCCCAAGAAGGTCATGGCAGTGAAGGGCAAGAAGGCGGCCTCCACTTCCACCTTGGGTGCGGTTGCTGCCCCGCCCGTCGTCGTGCCTGCTGTTCATCCTGACGTCCATCCCCCTATTGCTGGTAAGGACAATGTATGAATTAAGGAACCACAACCGCCATGGCTACGTCGCATACTTTATGCACGAGCCTTTGTAAATCGTATGTTCGCCCTACGGCTGAGCTGCAAACCGCATAAGAAAAATCATTGTGTCTGTATGTGCGCCTTATTAATGAAACCGCATAGGTAGCGCATAGACTTTTATTGTGCGGAGCCGCATAAGCAGTCTTCTGAACTGGAGCCGCATGGGGCTTTCTGGATCCGCATAAGACTTCTGAGAGCTTCATGGGGGGGGCATGGATATTTTCTTGAGCCGCATGTGGTTTAAAAACACCTAATTTGCTCTTTTTTATTCTCTGTTTAACTTATTTTTTTCTTTGTCTGTTTTTTTAGTGAATTTGCCGGTTAACGTCGCCGGAGAACTCTTGGTGGGTAGCGCTCAAGCTGCTCTCGGCTATAGGTACGACCATATTGTTCAGCACGTGGCGGATCAGTTTCCGAGCGATGAGCCTATGGCCAGATTGAATGCCATCAAGAATCAGCCTTTCCATTTCCTTAATGCTATCATGAACTCCGGGAAATTTGAAGGAGAGTTTTTGAAGCCTGCGTTCTTTTTTGGAGACGCCTTGATCGTGGAGAATGATCATGTTCTGGAGGTGTCAGAGGATTGGAATTTTGTTTCTAACAGTATGGCGATCCGCATCCCTCAGATAGGGCGACACTTTCCATTATCTTGGTTCAATATGCTCCCTTTGGACCGGAAGATGGAGGGGACTCTAATCCCTACCAGGAGTGGGATGTTCGTGGAGAACATCCGTTATAATAACCATCTGAAGTCCATGGTTGCTGGCAAGGTACATACCAGTTGTTCTGTGATAGGGTTGGTCCCAGGTTCTTTCCTGAATGTGGCAGGTCCTAACTTCACGTTTTCTACCGCCGATACTTTTATAAATCGACTTGCCCGGAAAGGCTCCTATCCCGTTGGTCGGTTGACGTTTCCTGGTTGGATACACCCTATTCCCTCGTGGATCAATTTATCTACCTGGATCCTGCAGAAGTATGAGGCTTTTTTGTGCGAGATTGGCCTGTACCATGCTATCCGAGGTACCAGTCATGGCTTGTTCATAAACAAGAAGCTATTCATGTCCCTGCTGGAAATGTATAATTGTCGTACAGGGACCTTTTACACACCTGTAGGGGAGATGGGACTTGCGCTCCATGAAATGCATGCGGTCTCCAAGCTTCCTTGGGGGGACGAAGCGTTTGAAGCATATACTCCCACTAATGAGGAACTCGAAGATTTGGAACGACGGTATCCTGGCTTTACGGCCCTTTACCAGGAGATATTGTGTCATTATAACACATGCCATCAGATAACCCGCAAGGATAACCTGGAAGGGAATGCTCCCTACACCAAGGATTGGATGCATTATCTCTTCTCAGCAGATGCCTCAGGTCTGGTTACCTCTCGTCGCCCTAGGTCTCGGGAGGCGGTCAAAGAATTGGTGTCATCTACTAGTGGCAGATTCGGGAGCCAAACCGACACTTTCGATTACTTTTACCAGGATACTCAAGAGCTGTCTGAGAAAGCGCTTCTGGCAGGATTTTGATGATCTGGCTACGAAATTGTGTAGTCTCGGGAGGAACCGGTTCTATTGAGAGAATTAGTTGTAACTTCATCCTTCCGGCTGTGAAATTAGTCTTGCGAATCAGGCTAGCTCTCCTTCCGGCTATGGTGTGTAGCATACACCGTGGTCTTCGTGCCTTCACGTCCAAAGTCATTGCCCGTGATGTAACCAAGGATTTTGAACGAACTGAGTTACCTTATCATTATTTGATGGGGTGGCTGCTGATTCATTATCCATCTTTGATGAGGTCGGGCTCTGAGGGCGGTGCGACTGATGATGACGCCCTTATCTTCCGTTACCGTGATGAGCCTTGGGAATGTGAGGCCATGCGAGTTTGTCGGATGGTCTTGGCAAGGGCAGATAAGTATCATATTTTCGTATCCGTCCCTCGCTTTTCTGCCAGGGACATAGAGATTGTGCATATAGACAGTATTGCGTCTCCTCAACTTCTGGATGGCCAGATGCTCTTATGGTTGCGTAACATCCGTCCCTCACATCTGGTGTACCGTAACCGCAATGTTGTTTTTTTGGAGCCGTATCTGCCTAGCAGGTTTGCCCGGCAGTTTGGGTACAGCCAACTTTGTTTAGACAGCCCCAGCTCTTGTCTGGGTTATGAGGGAAGTCTTCTTGATGGTATCAGAGCTTGGCAATATTATGATTCGTTCCATACTCGCACCATTTTCTCGGTCCCTGCTATTAAGGAGTCAGTAGAGATCTTGCATATGGCGGCTCTGTATCATGTCATGGCGAACAAGCCCCCGGTCGATTTTAACCCAGGTACCAGTTTTATTGCTGGCACCGGTCTGGAGGAAGGCTCTCAAGGGCCAAGAAAAGAAAGACTAGAGCCGAAGTGCCAGATTTGGATTCCGCTGCTGAAGGTGATGAAGACAACGAGCATAATGAAGATGACTCTATCCTTCCAGTGGTAGGCGCAGAGGTGGGTCAATTGCATGTTTTGTCAGATGAGATGCTGAGGGATCAGTCCCTTGTTGCGCCTGGTCTTATCCCGAAACGTAGCAGGCAGGTTCCTCCTGTAGGCAGTGTTTCTCGATCCCGAAAGCTGGTTGCGACTAGGCACCGTCCGCTAGCCACAAAAGAGTGGAGAAGAAGTCAATCCTGCGTCAGAGGTAACAAAACTGCTCCCGATCCCTTCTTCCTTCTTTCCTTTGAGTTTCAATCCTGATTGTCTTCGTTCCCTCTTTTAGGTGTCGGGGAAGAAGAAGAGTTTCAGGATGTCGAGGCGGTGACCCAGGATGACGGGGCCTCCCATGAGCCTGTTCCTATTTAAGAGGGCGCAGATCAATCCGTATCCCCCTTCAAGGTGACGGGGTCAGGGGACGTGACTGAGTTTAACTCGGGGATCCCAGGTGGGGGGACCATGCCAGTTGTGGATGAGCCGTGACCTTCATGCCCCTCCCCTGGTAAGATTAGCCGAATCTTAACCCGTGAGGAAGCCTATCTGCTCTATCATCATGTTCTTCGGGTTACGTCGATTGACTGTTATTCTGGACATTCAGGTCCTGCCCCTTCAGTGCCAAGGATGGACATCGTCGAGACAACCTCAATCGAAGGGGCATCGGTGGAAAGAGGTGTACTTTCTCACTGCCCGACTCGTCTTGATGGGCCTTCTGGGGGCCTGGGTTTAACGGGCCAGTTCTCGGGGCAGTCGGGGCAGGGAACAATGGTCCTTGCATCATCCTCTGCTCCAATGGCTTCGAGAATCGACCTTTCTTCCCTGCCGAGCATCCAAGCTCTCCGGGCGGCGGAAGACGAGTTGGCCGCTATTCATGCATCGTCCTGCTCGGACTCCACTCCCTTGGTGGCGAGCTCTAGCGTTACTCCTCCGACGTTGCCGCTCCGGCTTCCCCTGACGCCCTCCTCTGCTGAAGTTTTGAACGACGCGTTGCAGGACGTGGTTGCCAGTTTCTATCGTCATTTGAAGAGGGGAATCGAGGCCGCTGTAGAAAGAGGGACCTCTTTTACCTTGGCCCGAAGATGTGCCCATGGTCAAATAAACATCCTTAGGGATCTTCCTGATGATGCAGGAATGGCTTCGCTTCTGGAGGCAAAATTGCTGGAGGCTGATCAGCTGGTGTCCGAGCTTCGAGTATTGCGGCAGGCTGATCTGCCTGCTGTTATAAACGAGGAGCGGAATTCTCTTATTGCTGTTATAGAGACCAGAGCGGCTCGAGATAAGACCAGACCGGCCGCACTGAAGGATCTCAGCGACTTAGCTGATCGGTATGATCAATTGAGTTATACGACCGAAAATGTTGTGGCTCGGGAGGAGTCTGTCTCTCGTGAGATTACCGAGACACGGGATCCTTGCGCTTCAGAAGAAGTTGACTTTCCTGGAGTCTGAACTCGAGACTGTCCGTAATGACAGGGGGCTAATTGTTCAGGAAGCTGACAGGGTTACTCAAGCTTCGACTGACCTGGAGGCTGTCTTGAAGAAATTAGAAGATGACTGTCAGGCGCTCCTGGATTTGGACAATGAGGAGCGGTTACTCCAGGAGGCCGAGCGTCGTGCTCGGCAACGGATTGAGCGGGAGACCACCTCAGTGAGAGACCGCCTCCTAGAATTGAGTAACACTGAAATGTAGTCGGCCTTTTCTTTTCCCTTCTTTTTCTTTCTCTTCTCTCTTTTTTTTTGAAAGGGACGTGGTCCAGAAATATGTAGTACTTCTTTTCTTCCTTCAAATAAAGAGTATTTTCCATTCTACCCTTCATTTGTATTGCCTGTTGTGCCTGTGATATTGTGGTGATGTTCTCCCCCGCATAGGGGATATATTTGTGGACCTGTTACCCATGGCGTACCTTGGTTTTAGGTAGAGATAACAAGTTTCGGTCAGGATGCCTGAAGCAGCCATAGCAAAGTGGTCATGGGTGCTCTTGGTATTGAGAAGAGAATTACCGTAGAGCAGCTGGGCTTCTGGGGCATGATGAGGTGATAGGTTTGTGTTAAGAAATTTAGCTGAGGATATTTTGGGCCTATTACCCTTGGCATACCCTGGTTTAGGATACGGGTATATAAAAACTGACATACTTGTTCAGAGGTAACGAGGACATGGTAAGTAGGAAAGTTCTTTGAACGTAGAGTCTTCCTACTCAGAGGTAATGAGTACATGGCAGGAGCGAACTCGACAGAGGGTATTGGTGGTCAACAGAGGACATTTGTGGTCAACAGAGGACATTTGTGGTCAACAGAGGACATTTGTGGACCCATTACCCTTGGCGTACTCCGGTGGTGGGTACAGGTAATAGGTCGAAAGGGGATCATCGTACTTACTCAGAGTAATAAGGACATGGCAAGTATGAAGGTTTCTTCGACGAGCCTTCCCATTCAGAGGTAATGAAGACATGACAGGAGTAGGCTCAATGAAGGGGGGTACGTAGAATAACTCAGAGGTAATGAGGACATGGAAATTCTATGTAGGGGTGATTTGTTTTTGGCGGAAATGGGACGACTCAGAGGTGATGAGGACATGGTCGTCTTGGAAATTTGTGGATCCGTTACCTTTGTTGTGCACTGGGAGTGCAGGTATTAGATCATGAGGGAGGATCTCTTGTAGGAAGAAAGTTCAGCGGTATGATTATACATGACTTTCTTTCAAAAGAGTGACCGGGATGTGAGTTCAGAGGCACCATCGGGTACATGACTCGAGAATCCATGAATGTTGGAATCAAAGTGTAAGTTCAGAGGTACCAGCAGGTACATGACTTAGGAATTTGGGATATGTTTATGGAAGAAGGGCATGAGTTCAGCGGTACACGCGGGTACATGACTCGAAAATCTGTGAATGTTGGAATCAAAGTGTAAGTTCAGAGGTACCCAGCAGGTACATGACTTGGGAATTTGGGATATGAGTTCAGCGGTACAAGAGGGTACGTGACTTAATAAGTTGGAAAATTAGGGGGTTGAGTTCAGTGGTACCAGCGGGCACATAACTCGAAACTCTGGAAATGTTGTTTAAACATAGTATTTCTTCAGGCTTGCCGTTGACGGGCAACATGAGCAAGTCTCCGTTCTGCTTGGCGAGGCGGTAAGCACCATTGGAGAACACGGCCTCGATGATAAATGGGCCTTCCCATTTTGGCTGGAACTTGCCGGTGGTCTTGTGAGTCATGACAATTGGCCTCCTGACTGCCAAAACAAGATCGCCCACATGGAATGTTCTGACTTTGACCTTTTTGTTGAAGGCTCCTGAGATGCGTGCTTGGTATAATTCGATCCTTTGCTGAGCTAGGAGGCGTTTTTCATCTAAGGCCTCTAATTCTTGTAGTCGACGTCGGTAGTTATCATCCGTTGTCAATTGATAAGTGAGGGCGACTCGAAGTGAGGGAATCTGAGTCTCTAATGGAAGAACTGCCTCACTCCCGTACACCAGAGAGAATGGTGTATTCCCGGTGGCTGTTCGAACCGTGGTGCGATAAGCCCATAAGCACTCGCCGAGCTTCTCGTTCCAGTCGCATTTGTTGGAGGAGACAAATTTCTTGAGGAGTTTGATGATTGTTTTGTTGAATGCCTCTGCTAACCCGTTTGCTGCCGGGTGTATGGTGTCGAAGCGACATTCTGAATGTGGTATTTGTCGCAGAATCGGTAGAATGCGTGGCTTATAAACTGTGGACCATTATCATGGATGATCCTTCGGGCATCCAAACGGTAGATGACGTGGTACTTCAGGAAGCTGATTATGTTCGAAGTCTTGACTTCGGCGAGTGGGACAGCTTCTGCCCACTTTGAGAAGTAATCAGTGATCGCAAGTATGAAGCGATGTCCTCGGGAGGAAGGTGGGGTGATTGGACCAATGATATCCATTTCCCATGCTTCGAATGTCCAGGACGCCACTGTCGGATGTAGAAATTCGGATGGTTGGTGAATGAAGTCTGCGTGGACTTGGCAGGCCTTGCATTTTCGGGCATAATCTATTGCATCAGCCACCATCGTGGGCCAGTAGTAGCCCATCCGACGAAGGCGGTCTTGCAGCTTAGGGCAGGCTGATGGGCCCCGCAGACACCGTTATGAGCCTCTCGTACGGCTTCTTTGGCTTCTGCGTTCGACAAGCACCGAAGTAGTAATCCGTCGTAGGAGCGACGATACAGCATTTTGTCTCTGTATCGTAGAAGAATCTGAGAGAACGCCGTCTGATAGAAGTAGCCTCCTTCGGGTTCTCGGGCAGGATGTCGTAGACCATGAAGTCTATGAATGGTTGTCTCCAGTCTGGCGCTTCGTCGATCATCTGAGAAGAATAACTCGCCATGGCTTGAACGTTTTCTTGGGGCAGACCAGCTCACGGCCGATTACATCGACCGAATGATAGAGTGGTTTGGCACTGCTAGGGAACAGCCAGGCCTGCTAGGGCATCAGCTTCGATATTTTGGAGTCTGGGGACGTGTTCGATGAAGAATCCCTCGAATGATGAGATAATGTTGATCGCTATTTGGTGGTAGGGGATCATGTCTTCATGGCGGACTTCGTACGTCCCCCGGATCTGGTTGACGATTAATTGCGAATCGCCGTATGCTTCAAGGTATTCTACCCCCAGTTCTCTTGCGAGTTGGAGGCCAATGACCAAAGCGTTGTACTCGGCCATATTGTTAGCAGGGTTCCGTGAGAGAGTAGGCACGATTGATCACTAGCCCGGTAGGAGAGACCAATACTACTCCGACTCCGACGACGATGTTTCCCTTGGTCCGGTTCTTGAAGCGCCATCCAAGAACATCCGCCATATGTTATCGTGGGTGGTTGTATTTGAATCGGCGACCTCATCTGGGATTTTTCATATATTCTGGATGATTTCGATCCTGGATGGGCCGCCAAAAAGTCTGCCAGGCTTGACCTTTGACAGCCTTCTGCGGGACGAAGATCATATGATAGGGGGACAGCAATATCGCCCATGTAGCGAGGCAGGACTGAGTGCCCCTGGTTTGGTCATGAGGACCCGAGAGGGTTGATTCGTGAGATCACATGTATGGTTTGCCCCGTGACATAGTGCCGCGTCTTTTGAATGGCGAATACCAGGGCGAGGCATTCTTCTCTACAGCGGTGTATCGGTGTTCGGGCCCGACCATCATTCGGCTGAGATAGTAAATAGCCTGCTCGTGGCCTGCGTCGTTGTTTTGTGCCAGCAGGGCACCGAGGGAGTGTTCTATTGCTCGTACATAAGCAGGAATGATTTTCCAGGGACCGGGGCCACCAGGACTGGAGGATTTGATAAAATATTCTTTGATGTCATCGAAAGCGCGCTGGCATTCTTCTCCATACTACGAATGAGACTCCCTTCTTCATGAGGTGGGTGAACGGTCGGCATCGCCCGGAGAGGTTGGAAATGAACCTCCTGATATAAGCTAGCCTCCCTTGAGGCCTCTAAGTTCACGGAGATTTCTCGGGGGACCCATCTCCATGATTGCCTCGTTTTCCTCGGGATCTACATGGATGCCCCGTGCAGTGATGATGAAGCCCAGAACTTCCAGCTGGATACGCCCAAGAATGATTTTGTAGGGTCATCTTCAGATTGTGGGCTCGCATTAAGTTGAACACCGTTCTCAGGTCTTGCAGATGTCCTCCTTACGACGACTCTTGACGGCGATGTCGTCGACATAGCATTCCACTGTCTTGCGCAAATGTTCTCTGAAAATGATACTCATGGCTCGCTGATATGTAGCACCAGCATTCTTTTAGACCGAATGGCATGACTGTGTAGCAGTATGTGCCAATCGGGGTTCGGAATGAAGTGTGCTTTTCATCGTCGGGAGACATCTTGATTTGATTGTACCCCAGAATCCATCCATGAATGACATACATTCAAAGCCGCATGTATTGTCGATCATGATGTCTGTGATAGAAAGGGGAAATTCATCTTTGGGGCATGCCTCGTTCAGGTTGCGAAAGTCGATGCAGTTTCGAATCTTCCCATTCTTCTTGAGGACGGGTTCTATATTGGCGACCCAATCAGGATGTTGCTCTTCACGAATGAAGCCGCTGGCTATTAGCTTGTTGACTTCGACTTCGATCGCGTCCATGATGCCTGGGCGAAAGCGTCGTTGTTGTGCTTGACTGGCTTTGCATCTGGCCGTATATTGAGTTTGTGGAGAGCGATGTCAGGATTTAACCCCGGCATGTCTTCATAGCTCCAGGCGAACACATCATGTATTCTCTGACAAGTTCTAACAGCGACTCTCGTTCTTCGTCAGTTAGGCTTTTACTGATAAAGATCGGTTTTGGAGAAGATTCGCTGCCGAAATCTACTTGTATGACTTTATCTTCAGTAGGAGGTTCTCTCAGTTCGAAACCGCTTTTCCCATTGTGCGTCTAATTGCTGGGCCTATGGCTCTAGCTCAAGGATTTCGGGGATGTCTTCGTCTTCCTCGTAAGCGTCGGTGAATGCCATGTTGACTGACATGACTTGTCTGAACACATCTTCGATGCTGGTATCTGAGTCGGAAGTCGGTGATCCGGTTGAATGCGACTGCCAGTCGCATTCTTTATCTGAGCTTTCAGGGGTCGTAGTAGGCGTTACATACCCTAAACCGCATCGGGTTTTGTTATAGTAGTTCCGTGGTTTGCCCGCCGGGGCTGGCGTCTTCAAAGGTAATCGTCATCCAGTGCCGTAGTTCAGTCCTGGCGTTGTCTCTAGTCATATCCCTGTTTCTGCATGAGATATTTGGATTGAGGGCTATAGAGATACAGAGGCAGTCTTCCAGCGTCTGACCCGAAGTCGACTTCTTCCATGGCGAGAGGATGCGGGTTGTTCGTCCGGCCGAGATGATTGGGTGGTCCTCTCCCTCGATTATTCGTAAGCGTCTTCTACTGGAGTAAGTTGGATAGCGGTGTACACATTTGTCACCTGTGTATGTAGGTGAGTGCCTATACCGTGTTCCATAGCATACTTATACATAGCTTATTGAGCTCGGTGTAGTTCAAAGATAACCCTTTATTGATGAGTAAGGTATCTTTTCTAGAGGGATTACATCATCTGCGGAGGGAGCGTCAGTGTGGGCAGCCACATACTTGGCTAGCTCTGGTTCCTCTTCGTCTACCTCCTGTGTGAATGAAGATTGAGAGGGTCCTAGTCAGCTTGATCTTCAGAGGTTCAACTGACGGAGCGGAGCGTGGGGTTTTGGTAGACTACAACCCCCAGTCGGCACTTGATGTGGAGCGAGGGGTGGCTGGTTCGCTTGAAGTGTCAGACCTCGCATCGGGGTGACGACCTTTCTTAGGCAGGCGTATCGTCAGAGGTCCATCGGAGGGATTGAGCTTCTCTGTTTGGGATTGACCGAC
>JANAVB010020089.1:0-48506 GCA_029216955.1 Iris pallida | reverse complement strand
TAGGTAATACCCTATTTTCTCTGGTATATGGGAATGAAACAGTTCTTCCTCTTGAAATCCAGATTCTCTCGTTGTGAGTGGCCATTACAAATAGTTGACGGAGGAAGACAATCAACGTCGTCAGTTGCAAGAGTTAGAGGAACTTGATAAAAACATCTTTTGGATCAACAGTGCATCGAGCTCTATTAGGCTCGCATTTCTGGAGCCTTTAACAAGAAGGTTAAACAAAAAACGTTCCAAGTGGGTGACCTTGTCCTATCAGTTAGAAGGCCAATGGTGATGACTTGCAAAACAGCTGGAAAGTTCAAACCCAAATGGGATAGCACCTTCATTATAGAGACAGTGTACTCTAACGACGCCTACCGACTCGCAAAACCTAACAGTGACTTGTTCATGGTGCCAATCATGACAAGTTCCTAAAGAAATACTACGTTTGAAACCCATCAATTTCCTCATCCCCAGTAAATATATGAATCCGGCAATTGGGTTCACCCCTCTCGACCATCATATATCTCTGGAGTCCAGCTGCTCTAGGATATTCTCTCACCAATTTTCTAGTAGGAAACATCCAAGTCCATATCACCTCTTTTATATCCCTGCAGAGTTCAAACTTACCTCTGCGTAAGACGACTCTAAATAAAAGTTTACCCAGTCCACATTACCTCTGATTAAACATTCTCATTTAGCAACCTCTGTGTTCACATCCATATTACCTCTGAGTTGTTCCCTGTGTCCCTACAGAGTTTATTCTTACCTCGTTCATATGACCCCTGAGTAAGAAAATTCTACTACAAACCTCATGTTTACCATGTCCAAATTACCTCTGAGTAAACGTGTTTGCTAATCAAATTCCCATTATCATTTCAACTTATCATCTGCACCTAAAACCAAGGTGCGTTAAAGATGTTAAGTCCATAAAATCTCACACAAGTTCATAACTAAAATGAACAAACAAAAGTTCTTTTCATTCATAAAAAGGGCAAAAAGAACTACATTTCAAAATAAAATAAAAGTAAAATACATGAAGCAAAATAGAAGAAAAGCTAAGCATCAGCACACAGCTTTTCGATACGATGTTTCAAAGCTTTTGTCGTAGACTGAACATTCGCCAAAGCCCGGCGTTCAGCCTTGCGGTGCATAGCTTCCTTGTCCTTGAAGGCGACGACGTTGGCGTGTTGGGTGTCTAGTTCTGCCATCTTTTCGATCAGTCGGGATATATGTCCAGTAAGCTCCTCCGCTTCGTGACTAAGCGCATCATGCTGGCTTCCGCACTCTGAGAGTCACTACCAAAATACAGTAAATTAGCGACGGAACATTAGCGACGAATATTGTCCGTCGGCGTTAGCGACGGCTTTGTGGCAACTAGCCGACGGAGTACCGACGACAAGCCATTATATTTTTTATTTATTTTTAGGGGGAGAAAAGGTCGCTCATGTCGCTAGGGCGTCGGAGATATAGCGACGAATATTTAACCGTCGCTATACAGTCGATTATTTGGCGGGAATTGTGGGGAGAATTGGCGGGACGGTTCTTCGACTATATAGCGACGGATATTCAGTCGGCAAGTATCAAAAAGAGCGACTAACGGGCGACGAATAAAAATCCGTCGCTAGTCCGTCGCTAAATATACGTTCCAGACTTAAATTGAAATGACGGGGGAAACTTTTTGCATTCTCCCCAAATTCACTATCTCTTCTCTCTCTCTCTCCCCGCGGCTTCGGTGATCGGCATCGACGTCCTCTCTCTCTCTCTTTCGAAGGTAATTCCCTCTCTCTCTCTCTCTCGATCTCTCTCTTGCGGTATCGTAGGGACAGCGGGGGCGGCGGGCTTGGGGCGGGGGCGTCGGGGGCTGGGCGACGACGGTGGGCGGGGGTTATGGGTAGCGGGGTTGCGGGGGGCGGCGGGCTTGGGGCGGGGGCGGGCGTGGGGCGGCGATGGTGGGCGGGGGGTTGTGGGTGGCGGGCTGCGGGGGGCGGCGCTTGGGGCGGGGGTGTCGGGGGCTGGGCGGCGGGCTTGGGGCGGGGGCGTCGGGGGCTGGGCGGCGGGCTTAGGGCGACGGGCTTGGGTCGGGGGCGGCGGGGGGCTTTGCTTCTCAAATTCTAGATTTAAT
Organism: Iris pallida; assembly: GCA_029216955.1. NCBI lineage: Eukaryota > Viridiplantae > Streptophyta > Magnoliopsida > Asparagales > Iridaceae > Iris > Iris pallida. The sequence goes on along the minus strand of JANAVB010020089.1, from coordinate 46,396 downwards.
TAGGTATTTATATCGGCTAAATAATTTGTTATCAATATTGGGTGTTATCCATTAGTTTGGTGGTGTTTGGATTAGTAAATATGAATATGGGGTTTGGGTTCATGGTGTATGTTCACTATCTCAAGGACAGTACGAGTTCTTCATCTGCCTTCTTTGTTAAGAATATCCTTGGGACTTTCGCTTCACCAAAGTCACTGAATAAGTGAAGTTTTTCTTGGAAAACTGACCCTTAGAGTGTATCAGTTGTGTGCTTCTATATAGATGATATATCTATAATCTAACTGTGATATACATGTGTATGTGTGCTTCTATATAGATGTATATATCTATACATCTAACTGTGATATACATATGTGTATGTGTGCTTTAGAGAGTGAGAAATGAAGGCAGGCAATGATGATATGACAATCTCAGTTAGCGACGGACTAGTGACCGGTTAGCGACGGATTTTTCCAGCTCCATTTGTATTAATCAACGGTACGACATGGTGATCAGGACATAGTCCCTGCAACCATTCGACTGGCGAGGCAGAAACTATGTAGCCGTAGATAAAGTTGACTGTCCTCCAACCCTCATCCCTCGGCAATGATGATACGACAACCTATCACTATATCTTATTAGTAGTAGATGATGTCTTAGTATATATTATGTGAGTTCATCTTGATTCTGTTATATCCTTCAGATACTAGATACGATAAGAACATATACTACACCATATGTACAGAACATAGATGATTCACACTAATGTATGCTAGAATGAATTTTGGGTTGTGTTCTGAGCCATCCGTTCTCACACTTAAAACACATAGGAATTAGTAGTGTGAGAGCGCCGGAGAGAGTGAGAGCGCCGGAGGGGGAAGGAAGAGAGTGAGAGAGTAAAATGGTACGACATGGTGAAGTTGTACTGTATTTTGGCTCCAGCTCCAGCTCCATTTGCATTAATCTACGGTACGACATGGTGATCAGGACATAGTCTCTGTAGCCATTCGACGAGCGAGGCAAAAACTATGTAGCCGTAGATAAAGTTGACTGTCCTCCGACCCTCATCCCTCGGCAATGATAATACGACAACCTATCACTATATCTTATATAGTAGTAGATGATGTCTTAGTATTACATTATGTGAGTTCATCTTGATTTTGTTACATTCTTCAGATACTAGATACGATAAGAACATATACTACACCATATGTACAGAACATAGATGATTCACACTAATGTATGCTAGAATGAATCTTGGGTTGTGTTCTGAGCCATCCGTTCTCATACTTGGCAAAAAATTGAATTTTTTGTACTTTATCTGCTTTCGAAAATATACTCAAATTACATGATGGTTCCTTTAGTTAGCTTGCTTATGTTACAATTATATTAGTGAATATCGATCTTACCAGATGGCACCCATGATCCGAGGAGCGGTACGTCGTTTGAGGGAAACAGTGAATGCTGAGGTGGCTCCTCCTACTGTTAAGGAGGAAGTGGCACCGGTAGCTAGTGAGACCGGGAGTTCTATTCATCCAGCACCGGCAGCTAGTGAGACCGGGAGTTCTATTCATGCAGCACTTGCAAGGGACTATATCTCTCCTCACCGCCAAATATTCTGCTTATTCGAGGTGGTTGCGTGATCGTATCACTGAGCGTTTGCGTGAGCTGCGTGGTTCTCATTAGCTATTAGTACTTATTTGTATTGGACTATTTGTATTGGGTTGTTTTGTTTTAGACTATTTGTATTGGACTACATATATTAATACTGTATCAATCTCTGGATTGTATTGGACTATGACATGGTGATCAGGACATAGTCCCTGCAGCCATTCGACTGGCGAGGCAAAAAACTATGTAGCCGTAGATGAAGTTGACTGTCCTCCGACCTTCATCCCTCAGCAATGATGATACGACAACCAACCAGAATAGATACTCTGAGAGATCCATCTGAGTAGGACGTATACTCTGAGAGATCACCTTTACAAGAATGATATCAGTAGTGGGATTGAGTGTTGGAGGAGATATTATCAGAGTATACGTCCTACTCAGATGGGACTCTCATCGTTACTATTTTTTCTGACAGCATGGTGGATGTGCTCCGTCAACAGATTCTTGCTCCGAGCCAAAACTTTGCCCCGGAGCTCAAGTGGACATCCTTCATGTAGAGCTCGAGTGAGAGGTTCCTGACAGCATGGTGGTCTTCTTTGTCAAAGTATTCGTGCTCGTCCTACATTAGTTGTGAGAAAGGAGAGGGGGGTCTTTGATTTTGCGTTCATCATCATTAGAGGGAGTAGCACTGGAAAAGTTGTGACGTTGATAGCAGGAGAGAGGGAGAGGGTGAATGGAGGGAGGGGAAGTGGTTGCATGCCTTTGGCTCACTCGAGCGGTATTTGTCCTCCGACCCTCATCATTCGGCAATGATGATATGACAACCTATCACTATATCTTATATAGTAGTAGATGATGTCTTAGTATTACATTATGTGAGTTCATTTTGATTCTGTTACATTCTTCAGATACTAGATACGATAAGAACATATACTACACCATATGTACAGAACATAGATGATTCACACTAATGTATGCTAGAATAATTTTGGGTTGTGTTCTGAGCCATTTGTTCCCATACTTGGCAATTAAGCATGTGAAATAGAACTGATTATGTTTAGTTTGTCTTACGATACAGATTTTCACATTCAAATTGAAATGGATCGTTACTTCGTTGATCGTACATGGATGTACTAGCGGATCAACCTCCTGGACCGTAAGTACTTATAAGTATTGACCGTATCGGATTAGTATCGATCTATCGTTTTGGTATGGGCCGTATCGGTTGGTATTGGTCTTAGCGAATTGGTATCGTCCTATCCGATATGTATCGGCCGTATAGCTTGGATTCATATTGGCCTTATCGATTTGGTATCGGTCATATCCGATAGGTATCGGCCGTGTTGGATTAGTATAGACCATTTCGGATTAGTATCGTGGAAGGTTTAGTAACTGTACTTGGATTTCTCTCTTCTAGAGCTAGATTACCATTGCAAGAGAGTCACGAGAGCGTAGCTGGCCAGTTACAGAACATACATACTTCTTTTAGTTTTTTTCTTTTTCATTTTTACCTTTTTAGGGGGGTTTTAATTTTTTTAGATTTTTTTTTCTTTTTAGTTTTTGAAAAGCGTTTTTTTTGTTTTTTTTTTTCCAGTTTTAAGAATTTTTTGTTTTGTTTTGTCTCCATTTAAACTTTTTTGGGTTTTTTTTTCTTTTTTTAATGATTTTGTTTGTTTTCATTTTGTTTGTTAGATTTTTATTATCTATTTTTTTAAGGTTCGTCATTTCTTTGTTCTTTTTCTTTTTTTAAGTTTTTTTTATCTTTTTAATTTTTTTTAGAATGCTTTTTTTGTTTTAGTTAGTTTCTTTGGGAGAAATTTTAAGGATCCAATGTTTTGTGTGTTGTCAATTTGTTTATTTTTTGTTGTTTGAATTTTTTTAAGTATTTATTTGTTTATTTTAAGTTCTTATTCTGTTACATTGAACCACGTCCAGCAATAAATAAATACATGTTGCGCAAGTCTTTATATCGTATTAGTGGTAAGTATAAATTTTTAGTTTTTTTTCTTTTTCATTTTAAACCTTTTTTGGGGGGTTTTCAATTTTTTTTAGATTTTTTTTTTGTTTTCAGTTTTTGAAAGGTTTTTTCTGTTTTTTTTTTCAGTTTTAAGAATTTTTTGTTTTTTGTTTTCTTTTGTTTTGTTTCCATTTAAACATTTTTTTGGGTTTTTTTTCTTTTTTTTTCTTAATGTTTTTTTTTTGTATTCATTTTTTTGTTAGATTTTTTATTTTCATATTTGTAGATTCATCATTCTTTGTTCTTTTTCTTTGTTAAGGGTTTTTTTTCAGGTTTTAATCTTTTTAATTTTTTTTAGAATGACTTTTGGTGTTTTAGTTTAGTTTTTTTTCCTGGAGAAATATTAAGGATCCATATTTTGTGTGTTTTCTTTTTGTGTTTATTTACGTGTTTCTGTCAAGGCACTAATCCAGAGGGACGTTTTGGTACTGGATATTTTTTTTATTCCTGAAAAAAATTTAGGATGGAAAATATATTCTCATGTCTTTATTTTCTAAGAAAATTTTTTTGGTTTTTTCTTTTCATTTTTAAACCTTTTTTTGGGGTTTTCATTTTTTTTCTCTAGTTTTTGATGGGTTTTTTTTTTTCAGTTTTAAGAATTTTTTTTTTTCTTTTGTTTTGTTTCCATTTAACAAGTTTTTTTTGGGTTTTTTTTTTCCCTTTTTGTTTTCATTTTTGTTACATTTTTTATTTTAAGTTTTTTAAGATTCATCATTTCTTTGTTCTTTTTTCATTTTTCATTTTTTTTCATTTTTTTATATATTTATTTTTTTTGAGAAAGATTTTTTTTTGTTTTAGTTTTTTTTTCATTTTTTTATTTCCATTTTTTCTAAGAATGATTTATTTTAGATTTTTTTTGCAGTTTTTTTAATCCTTTTTAAAAATAAAATTATTTTCATTTTATTTTGGGAATGTTTATATGTTGACCACAATTGGGAATATAATTTTTCATAAATATTTGTTATCTGGTATTTGAAATATCGAAAATATAGAATTTAGATGGTTCTATAACTTCTATTACAGTTATCTTACATTGAAAACATATACACTGATATTACTTGTGTTTTATGTGACAGTGAGGTTGAAACTGCATAAAGTATTTTTCTTCATTGTAGTTTTGTATTAGGGTATTGTTGGGATATGATAATGGGTGCATATGTATAATTATTATGGACATAATATGTCGATATTTGAGCAAATAAAATTTCTAAAAATAGTATCTAATTTAACACAACTACATTGTGCAATTTACGGAGAAGTATTTTTTCTTAGAAGAAAAAAATACTAAGCTTAATTTGTGGAGGATGGAGAGAGCATTTTGTGACAAGGAGGGGTTCCTTAGTACCAGAAAAGAGATTAGAAATGAGAGGAGTTGTTTTTTCTTCAGTTTATGAAAGGTTTTTTGATTTTTTTTTCAGTTTTAAGATTCTTTTTTGTTTTTTTTTTGTTTTTTCATTTAAACGTTTTTTTTGGGATTTTTTTCACTTTATTATGTTCTCTTTCAAATACATACTAACCACTAATTTTTTATACTTTATGCGTCCTACATAATTAATATTCATACACAAAGGAATAACTAAATGATAGTTTATCTTTTCCGTGCGTCGCATGGGTACACGCACTAGTTAGACGTATTGTTGACAATAATAGTTCAGGATAACAACTCATAAATAAATAAAAAAAAGTTAATAACTGTTGGAGTTTTGGTTTTTCCTTTAGAAAGCTTTAGTCCCACATCGGAAAAAACAAAGAGATTGTATCTCTATATATTAGCTTTGCTATTATTGGAGATGCACATGTGGTGTGGAGGTGCACATGGGTTTGCCATGTGGGGTTATTTTTCTAATGGGAAAAAGGCTAAAATCAACAATTAAAGCATTCATGCTTTTTGCTCTTGGAAAATTTATTTCCATGGGAGCTAAGCCCCGTAGGGGCTTAGCGACACGGACTCGGACTCGAACTCGAACTCGAACTCGGACTCGGGCTCATGGGCTCATGAGGCGTAATGTGGCGTTTTGCTCGCTGGGTTGCGCTGAGTTGCGCGGGTTGCTCGGGTTGCGCGGGCGCGCTGGTTGCGCTGCGTGCGCCGTGTGCGCAGTGCATGCAGTGCGCGCAGTGTGCGCAGTTAAGTGCGCACTCTGTCGCGTAGAGTGCAAGGAGCGCGGGGTGTGTGCAGTTGGCGCAACTTGCAGCAGAACGTGCATTTGCACGTTCTGGGCGGTTGCTACATGTTCGGGATGGTTTTTACCACGTCCCTAACTTTGTGGCAACCGAACAGTTGCTGCAGGGCCTATATAAGGCATCCTCTCTCTCTCTCAAGGTGGATTACAGAAGAAAAAGAGAAGCTACCACAGAAAGTTTACGAAGTGTTTTTTAACACAAGTAAACAAAGATTTCAGACGTGTTCTTTAACACAGTTCTGATCTTCCAGTAGTCTTCGAGAGAAAGAGGAAAGGCGCCACACCAGCATTGCTTTTGCACGGGAGTTCATGTCCATCAGAGGAGTCAGAAGAGCAGGAGTGTTCCACGTTCTCCGACGAAGTTGCTGGTTCCTGGAAGCTGTTCGTGTAGGGCGAATAAAGCTTTGAGCAACGGTGATTATTCATCCCAGCAGGAGTTCTTCCATCTTTCGCCATTCACCTTCTACGTTGCTGCCAGTAATTCTGATTGTATCTTCTTTTTAGAAGTACTACGATCTGATTGCTGTTGATTACGAAATCTTTTTAGATTCTCGTAATTCAGAATCACCTTCCTTGAAGTGTTGATTTGAAACATTGTTTTTACAATTGTTTCATTTTTTCAGTTTTCCATCGAAAAATAGTGCCCCGGCACTAACAATCTCAAAGCTTTATTGCTATGATGGAAAACGTTAATGTTTCACTCTTCAATTCTGACTTTTGTAAGTTAGAGAAGTTTGATAGAGAACATTACCAAGTCTGGAAGAGGAAGGTATATCTCACCCTTCAAGTCAAAGACGCAGATCACGTGCTTCTGGAGGAAGAACCTACTGTTCCAGATGTTGGGTCTGCTGCCGCAATCATCGCGGCTACTAAACTGCAAGCAAAATGGAAAAGGGAAAATAGTATTTGCAGGCTGCTTATCCTGAATGCTATGGAAGATTCCCTTGCAGAATCATATTCTAAAAAGAATATCGCTAGAGACATATGGGAGTCTCTAGAAAAACTCTACGAAGAAGACAAGAACCGCAGTAAAATATTTGTGGTTGAAAAATATCACAAGTGGTTCTTTGAGGACGAAAAGTCTATGCTGTCGCAGGTGAAGGAGTTCCTGAAACTGCGACAGAAGTTGGAAGACGAGGCAATGCCCCTCCCCGACAAGTTTGTTGTTGGAGGGATTGTCTCAAAGCTCCCCGCTGGGTGGAGCAAGTTCTATGCAAACATGCATAGGAAGAAGCTGGAGATCACCCTTGAAGATTTCCTGCAGGAAATCTATGTTGAGGACCAGATACGGGCTCAACTGAAGGTGGACGCACTGTCCAAGCAATTGGCTAACGCCAATATGGTTCATACCAAGGAACCAAGGGGAAAGCAGGCGGCTTCCCACAGCAAGAAGAAGGACCCTGACAATCTAAAAGTCAAGGGAACTTCTATCAAGAAAAAGAAGCCAAAGTCTCAAATGCCTTGCTTCAAGTGTGGCAAGAAGGGCCACTTTAAGAATGAGTGCAAAGCAAAAACCAAGCAATCAGAGCAAGGAGAGCCTAGTAAGGTATCTATGATCACTGATATTGTTGCTATGATTGTGCAGGTTGATGTGGTAAGGACTGACTCTGACTGGTGGGTAGACACTGGAGCCTCCTGCCATGTCTGCTCCAGTAAGGAGTGGTTCACCACCTATACACCTACTTCTGAAGTGGTTATGATGGCGAACCAGGCACAAGCTGAAGTGCTCGGGATCGGGACAGTGGTGTTGAAGCTGACTTCGGGGAAGTCTCTGACACTTCAAGGCGTGAAGCACGTACCTGCTATCGCCAAGAACCTGATCTCAGAAGGCCTACTCTGCAAAGCAGGCCTCAGGATGGACATCAATGCTGGCCAGATGGTGATGTCTATCAAGAGAACATATTTCGGGAAAGCTTTTTATACTGAAGGAATGTTCAAAATTCAGCTTGTAAATCAGTCCAATATAATTAATGTGATTAATGAAATCACTCCTTTTGCTTATACTCTTGAGTTGTGGCATAATAGGCTAGGACAAGTTCATTGTAAACGAATAAACAGAATGTCTAGTCTAGGACTTATCTCCAAGTGTGGGGGTAAGGTAGAGAAATGTGAAGTTTGTGCTCAAACAAAGATCACAAGGAAACCCTTTCCTCGGGTTAATCGAAGTACAGATCTTCTGGAGTTGGTACACTCCGATATCTGTGACTTCAAACAGTTCTCTACAAAGGCCGGGATGAAGTATTTCATAACCTTCATCGATGACTTCTCAAAGTATGCGTTCGTCTACTTGCTAAAGGCTAAAGATGAAGCATTCGAGAAGTTCAAGGAGTTCAGAGCCGAAGCTGAGCGGCAGACTGGACAACAACTCAAAAGGATAAGAAGTGATCGAGGTGGGGAGTACAGGTCTCATGAATTTGCATCGTTCTGCAAAGAACATGGAATTGTCAATGAGACTACGGCTCCGTACTCTCCTCAATCAAATGGAGTAGCAGAGAGGAAGAACAGAACGTTAACAGAAATGATTAACTCTATGTTGTTGACTACTGGACTTCCTAAGTGCTACTGGGGAGAAGCTGCATTGACGGCCACTTTTATTCTAAATAGAGTGCCTCATGCAACTTCAGATGTTACTCCTCATGAACTCTGGTTCAAGGTCAGACCTAACTTGAATGTCATTCGAGTGTGGGGGTGTCTGGCATATGTCAAGCTTCCAGATCTGAAGATTCAGAAGCTTGGGACAAGGACTACTAAGACGATCTTCTTGGGGTATACCGAGAAGAGTGATGCTCGAAGATTTCTTGATATTGAGTCAAATCATATCATTGAATCTCGCGACGTAGAATATTTTGAAGATAAATTTGCAAGGCACAAGAATATTGTTCTTGCGGATGTTCCGGAGAACAATGAGGGTGCGCAGGTCTTCAATGAAGATGTGGTCCAGGAAGATGTTGTTATTGAAACAACGGTTGAACTAGATCTCGCTGAGCCATCAACAAAGCGAGTGAGAAGGCCGAAGGACTTCGGAAGTGACTTTGTCACCTATCATGTGGAAGCTGATCCGCTTACCTATGATGAGGCGATGAAGACCAGAGACACGGTTTTCTGGAAGGAGGCGATTGACAATGAAATTGATTTCATCACCTCAAATAACACTTGGGTGTTGGTTGATCTTCCTGAAGGAGCGAAACCCATCGGATGCAAATGGATCTTCAAGAAGAAGATGAAAGCAGACGGAACTATTGACAAGTTCAAGGCTAGGTTGGTAGCCAAGGGGTTTTCTCAGAAGCAAGGGATTGACTACTTTGACACGTATGCTCCAGTAGCCCGGATGACCACCATCAGAATGTTAATTGCTCTCGCAGCAATACATAAGATGGTGATACATCAGATGGATGTGAATACGGCTTTCCTAAATGGCGAGCTGACCGAAGAGATTTACATGCAACAGCTAGAGGGATTTGTCATCAGGGGTCTTGAAGACAAAGTCTGCAAGTTGGTAAAATCCTTGTACGGTCTTAAACAGGCTCCCAAGATGTGGCATGAGAAATTTGACAAAGTTATAAGGTCAAATGGCTACATGGTCAGCGATACAGACAAGCGTGTTTACACGAAGTTCGCTGATGGAAGAGGTGTGATCGTTTGTCTGAACGTGGACGACATGCTTATCCTAGGTACGGATATTAGCTGTGTCACGGAGACAAAGAAATTCATCTCAAGCAAGTTCAGTATGAAGGACTTGGGGAAAGCTGATGTGATCTTAGGGATCAAGATCATCCGGACAGACACTGGACTAGCACTATCACAGTCTCATTATATTGAGAAAATGATCACTCATTATGGGTATCGGGATCTTCGAGGGATCGATACGCCGTACAGGTATGATCTGAAGCTGAAGCCTAATTTAGGGGAAAGCGTCAGACAGCTGGAGTATGCAAGCGTAATCAGAAGTTTGATGTATGCTACTAGTGCCACAAGGCCTGACATAGCTTTTGCCGTGGGAATGCTGAGTCGTTTCACGAGCAACCCAGGTGCTGAACACTGAAAGCTGTGAAACGGGTTATGAGATATCTCAAGATGACTCAGACATATGTACTGTACTACAGCGGAGATCCGCCGGTAGTGGAAGGCTTCAGTGATGCCAGCTGGTGCTCAGAGGTGGAGAGCGAGAGGTCCACAGGTGGATTCATTTTCACAATGGATGGAGCTGCTATATCGTGGAAGTCGAAGAAGCAGACTATGCTCTCGCGGTCATCCATGGAATCTGAGTTCTTTGCACTTGATACCGCAGCCGAGGAAGCAGAATGGCTTCGGGAGCTTATGTATGATCTTCCAATGGTTGGGGCACAAATACCGACGATACCGATATACTGCGACAACCAGGCGACTGCGGCGGTGGCATCAAATGACCTCTTCAACGGAAAGAAGAGGACTGTGCGGTTGAAGCACATGGCAGTACACGATCTTATCAAGAGAGGTGTTATTGCAGTTATTGATGTTCGAAGTCAGGAGAACCTGGCGGATCCGTTCACCAAGGGCCTCAAGCGCCAGCTGGTCGATGACACAGCTTGTAAAATGGGCTTGAAGGCATTCTGATATTGTATTATTGTATTCCTACCATAAAGTTTTATGCTATTAGTTCAAAGATTTATCTACTAGGCATCTAGCTTTTGGTTCAAGGGAGGACCACAAATCGGAAGAATATCAGGAACGGTGGGTACATGTTCTATTGGGCATGGAGAGGTTACGGACCTATAACCACTGTTGTCTACTGTTATTTTCTGCGGAAAACGGTTCCTGTGGGAAGGTTGGCTTAATTACCTTAATGAGTTCTCAGGCAGAGTGAATGCCTGGTGTGCTTTACAGGAGGCACGGTAGAGCAGTACTACAAGAAGTAAAACTCCATTCTACAGTGGGGTGACTCCACAATGAGGTTCCTATATGTAGGGTGCTGTCCAGAATAGGATAAAGTCTCGGCTTTGCAGGCTAAGTCACAGCAGCGTAGCACCGCGAATAGGCAGTTAGCCTAATGTTGTATGTTAAAAATAAAGAGGGATGTAGTCAGCACTACAAAGAGGAGGAGTTCCTCATGTTACAGTGGCACGACACCACGATGAGATACCCGGTTAGGGATAAAGCCTCGGCCTTGCAAGCCATGTCGTTGCGGCGTAACACCGCAAGGGAGCCTAAGGCTTCATGCTGGGTAGTTTGGCACTACAAAGAGGCGGTTGCCTCATGCTACAGTAGTATGACACTACGATGAGGTTCCCGGTACGGGGTAAGGCCTCGGCTTTAAGCCATGTCATGGCGGCGTAGCACCGCAAGGGAAGCGCAAAGCGCTTCATGCCATGTCTCTTTATAATGAACTCACCTATAGTGTATGGACAAAAAAATATCAGGCCGTCTCTTGAGGGTAAACTTGTAGACGCCCAAAATTATACACTGAAACCAGGCTGGCACAGGGCCTTTAATGTGTAGCCAGAAGCACATGTAACTACATTATGTGAGTGGAAAGAAATTCAGCTATGATGCAGAATTCAAGGCTTAGTCCATTCTTGTATTATAGTCTGATTTTTGATCCATGCGAGAAGATTCAAGTCGTCAGCGACATCTCTCCTAATGCATGATGGACAGTTACTGTGGGGAACACTTATACCCATATATATAGAGATATGTGGGGGATTGTTGGAGTTTTGGTTTTTCCTTTAGAAAGATTTAGTCCCACATGGGAAAAAAAAGAGAGATTGTATCTCTATATATTAGCTTTGCTATTATTGGAGATGTACATGTGGTGTGGAGGTGCACATGGGTTTGCCATGTGGGGTTATTTTTCTAATGGGAAAAAGGCTAAAATCAACAATTAAAGTATTCATGCTTTTTGCTCTTGGAAAATTTATTTCCATGGGAGCTAAGCCCCGTAGGGGCTTAGCGACTCGGACTCGGACTCGGACTCGGACTCGAACTCGAACTCGGGCTCGGGCTCATGGGCTCATGAGGCATAATGTGGCATTTTGTTGGCGCACTTTACACTTAGCACATCAGCATCGTCGCTAGGCGTATAGTACGCTTTAGTTGCGCTCGTTGCGCGAGCCACTTGCGCTGCCACGTTGCGCAAGCCCAGTTGCACTGCTCAGGTGCGCATGCCCAGTTGCACAAGCCCAGTTGCGCTGTCCAGGTTGCGCTGAGTTGCGCGGGTTGCTCGGGTTGCGCTGGGTTGCGCTGAGTTGCGCGGGTTGCTCGGGTTGCACGGGCGCGCTGGTTACGCTGCGTGCGCCGTGTGCGCAGTGCGTGCAGTGCGCACAGTGTGCACAGTTCAGTACGTGCTCTATTGCGCAGAGTGCAAGGAGCGCGGGGTGTGCGCAGTTTGCGCAACTTGCAGCAGAACGTGCATTTGCACGTTCTGGGCGGTTGTTACATGTTCGGGGTGGTTTTTACCACGTCCCTAACTTTGTGGCAACCGAACAGTTGCTGCAGGGCCTATGTAAGGCATCCTCTCTCTCTCTCAAGGTGGATTACAGAAGAAAAAGAGAAGCTACCACAGAAAGTTTACGAAGTATTTTTTAACACAAGTAAACAGAGATTTCAGACGTGTTCTTTAACACAGTTCTGATCTTCCAGTAGCCTTCGAGAGAGAGAGAGAGAGGAAAGGCGCCACACCAGCGTTGCTTTTGCACGGGAGTTTGTATCCATCCGAGGAGTCAGAAGAGCAGGAGTGTTCCAAGTTCTCCGACGAACTTGCTGGTTCCTGGAAGCTGTTCGTGTAGGGCGAATAAAGCTTTGAGCAACGGTGATTATTCACCCCAGCAGGAGTTCTTCCATCTTTCACCAGTCACCTTCTACGTTGCTGCCAGTAATTCTGATTGTATCTTCTTTTTAGAAGTACTACGATCTGATTGCTGTTGATTACGAAATCTTTTTAGATTCTCGTAATTCAGAATCACCTTCCTTGAAGTGTTGATTTGAAACATTATTTTTACAATTGTTTCATTTTTTCAGTTTTCCATCGAAAAATTGTGCCCCGGCACTAACAATAACAGTTAGTACAAATTAACCATGGATTTTGTTAGTATGTGCCATAATGTCACGTGTTAATACATTGATGAATGTTTATGTTTAATACGTGTTCTTAGAACACATGTTAACAAATCCGATGAATGTATATTTTAACGTGCACATGTTAACAATCATTAACAATAACCAGTTGCAATTATGATGATATTGGTCTCTTTTGTTCTTTCTTTGTTTTATTTTTATGTTACGAGCCAAAGCATGTGGCTCTACAAACCTGAGTGCCTTCCTTTTCCTTCAGTCTTCATTTGACAGTTAATTCTGTTAATAAGCCAGGTAACATGTGCTCAGGTGATTGCCAGCTAATTCCAATCAGCCAGCTCACCTGTACAGTCACCAGATTAGTGTTAGCTTGATAATCAAGCAAAGCTGTAGGAGCATTGGTATATAAATGCAATGTAATAGCAGGGAAAAGGATACTGATGATATGCAATTTCTTCATATAGTTGTAACTCCTTCTTCTTCCTCAAGTATTCTATAAAATTCCCCTTTCGACCCAACTGTTCTTTCCTAAATTCTTCTGCAAATCTCTGAATTCTTCTTACAAATGTCTCAATCCTCTAGAAATGCCCAATTGCAGGACTGATGGGAAAAAATCCTACTAATTTGGTATCAGAGCGAATGGATCTGCTCAATGAGGTTGGCGAGGAGCAACAGTCGAGCAACAACCACAGACCAGAATCATTGGAAGATCGACAAGCACAGGCCACAGATCTGAGGATTCAGAATTTGGAAGGTAAATTTCTGCAACTCACAGACATGTTTGAGAGTATGATGAGGGAAATGAGTAGATCCAGACGAGAGACAGAGCCTCCCCTCCCTACTTCAATTCCTGCAAACATATGTGCACCATTGGCCATGTCTAGATTTCCAGGAATGGAATGGAACCATGGTTATCCCAACCATATTCCACAGCATTATCAACATCACACCCTACCCTCTGTGACAAACCTTCCAATACCATCATCATTACCCCCATTTAATCAATCCGGGCCTCCCCATTCTTTCAGTCCACACCCTTTCCAAATAGTAGGAGGAATGAATCCTGCCCCTGCCAACTTGTGGAATCAACATGATAATACAAATCAAACCTGGGGAAAACCTTCCCTGAGGCTGAAATTGCCTAAATATGATGGAGGTCCAGATGTGGAAGGATGGCTCCTGAGAATCCATCATTACTTCAACTTTTATCACATACCTGAAGAGGAGAGAGTGAGAGTCTGTTCTGTTCAGCTAAAAGGCAGAGCTGCCTATTGGTTTGATTGGCTCATTCAAATCAAGGAGGGACTTATAACTTGGACAAATTTTTGCCAAGCCATTAGGCTCAACTTTGGGCCCTCCCAATTCACAAATTATGCTATAGAATTGAAGAGACTCACTCAAACTGAGATGGTGGAGGAATATGACTCTCAATTCCAGAGTCTCTCTAAGAAAGTCAGAGGGACTAAGGAACCTGACCTGGTTAGTCAGTATATAGGAGGCCTGAAAGATGAAATCAGGTATGAATTACTGGTGGCAAATCCTCCCACATTGCCTTTAGCCATGCAATGGGCAAGGCTTTATGAAGCAAAATTACATTCTCTTAAGAAGGGATACAAGACTCAGCTGTATTCCCATAAAGCAGCACCCTTCCAAAGTTTTTCTCAGCTCTCTAGTCATGAAAATGACAAGAAAACTCATAGTTATCCTGCTGCCCATTCCATGTTGCCTATGGACACACCAAAAACTTCTACCATCTCTCCTAAGGAGCTTGATAGAAGGAAGGGACTGGGTTTATGCTTCACTTGTGATGACAAATGGTACAGGGGACACAAATGCAAGGAGAAGAAACTGTTTATGTTGATCAGTGATGTTGAAGAACCAGATATAGAAGAAACAGAAGATGTTTTCAAAGAAGACTCAAAGGAGACACCACAATCAAAGGAGACACCACCCCCAGGAAATTTTGCCATATCCTTACAGGCTCTCTCTGGAACATTACAACAGTCAACTATGAGACTGAGGGGAAGCATACACAACAAGCCTGTGATGATATTAGTAGATTCAGGCTCTACTCACAGTTTCATAGATAGCCAGTTCTGTGAGAGAATTGGGCTTCAGATCACTAACAAGGAGGGATTTGAAGTGATGGTAGCTAATGGGGACAAACTTCAAAGCCAAGGACTCTGTCAAAAGGTTGCAATTGACTGTCAAGGTAGAAAAATAATATTTGATCTACTATTACTGCCTTTAACTGGTTGCCATGTGGTCTTGGGGGCAAATTGGTTGAGAACCTTGGGAAATATCTTATGGAATTTCGAAGATTTGATAATGAGATATGAAGATCAAGGAGTCAGTCACATCTTCAGAGGAATACAAAATCAGAGAGAAGCCATGAATGAAGCCAATCTCAAAGACTTGAGGCAAGGGGCTCAGATATACATCATACAGTTATGTGCAGTCCAAGCCCAACCTCAAGAGGAGAACAACACTCAAGACTTGGTGCAGCTACTAGGCAGGCATAATCATCTCTTTGAAGAGCCTAAAGAATTACCTCCCAAAAGACCTTATGACCACAAAATACCCTTACTGCCTGGATCATTACCTGTTTGTTGTAGACCTTATAGACAACCATACATTCATAAAAATGAAATTGAAAGGCAGCTGCATGAGATGATTGAAACAGGAATCATAAGACCAAGTAGTAGCTCATATTCATCCCCTGTAATCCTAGTAAAGAAATCTGATAGTAGTTGGAGGATGTGTGTAGATTATAGGGCCCTTAATACTAACACCATTAAGGACAAATACCCTATACCTTTCATTGATGAACTGTTTGATGAGTTAAGTGGGGCTCACATTTTTTCCAAACTGGACTTAAGGTCAGGCTACCACCAAGTTAGAATGCAAGAAGAAGACATCCACAAAACTGCCTTTAGAACCCATGAAGGCCATTATGAATTTTTAGTCATGCCCTTTGGCTTGACCAATGCCCCCTCCACATTCCAATCTATGATGAATGATGTATTTAGAGACTATCTCAGAAAATTTGTGTTAGTTTTCTTTGATGACATTTTAGTCTATAGTCCTAAAGAAGAAGATCATTATGTACACTTGGAGAAAGTTTTGCAGAAGCTAGATGAACACCAATTGAAGGTTAAGAGGAGCAAGTGCCAATTTCTCCAAAGACATGTGGACTATTTGGGGCATGTTATCTCTGGTCAGGGAATAGAAGTTGATGCAGACAAAATTCAAGCAGTAATCAGCTGGCCTAAACCAACCACTCTCAAAGAATTGAGGGTTTTTTTGGGGTTGACTGGGTACTATAGAAGGTTCATCAGAGGGTATGGCAGCTTGGCCAAGCCTTTAACTGAACTTCTCAAGAAAAATGCATTCCTGTGGAATAACAAAGCTCAAGAGGCCTTTGAAGCACTGAAGAAAGTCCTCACTGAACCTCCTGTTCTGTGTATGCCCAACTTCCAGAAGGAGTTCATCTTAGAGTGTGATGCATGTGGTGAAGGAGTGGGAGCAGTACTCATGCAAGAAGACAGACCCATTGCATATTTAAGCCAAGCACTGAAAGGTAAAGCCAAAGTACTCTCAACATATGAAAAAGAAATGTTAGCAATACTCTTGGCAGTTAAAAAATGGTCTCAATACTTATGGGGAAGGGTTTTATCATCAGAACAGACCATAAATCCCTTAAATTCATGTTAGAACAACGAGTGTATACTGATGCTCAGTATAAATGGATACTCAAACTACATGGATTCCATTATAGAGTGGAGTACAAGAAGGGGAAAGAAAACATGGCTGCAGACAGTTTATCCAGGAGAGGAATACCAAGTCTATCTGCTGTAACTATGGTCCATGCAGGATGGCTCACACAGTTCAAGGAAGAGATGAATCAATCAGCCTACTATGCTAAGAAGAAAGAAGAATGGGAACAAGGGAAGCTGAATACTGACAGGTACACTTTGATAGATGGTCTTCTCTATTATAAGAATAGACTGTTAGTTGATCCAGCCTCAGAATTTGCTTCTCTGATGATTAAAGAACACCATGATGGACTGCAAGCTGGTCACTCAGGAGTTGCCAAGACACTGCACAGAATCAAGAGGGTATGCTACTGGAAGGGGTTAAAAAGAGCAGTCCAAAATTATATAAAATCTTGTGATATTTGTCAAAGAAACAAGAGTGAAAATGTTTCTCCAGCTGGTCTATTACAACCTCTGCCAATTCCAAGCAGAGTCTGGGAAGATATCTCCATGGACTTTATAGAAGGACTCCCTAGCAGCTACCATAAAACCACCATTCTAGTGGTAGTGGACAGGCTCACTAAATATGTGCATCTGTTTGCACTGGGTCATCCCTATACTGCTGCTGTAGTGGCCCAAGTCTTCCTGAAGGGGTGTTCAAATTACATGGAATGCCTAAATCTATAGTTACTGACAGAGATCCCCTCTTTACCAGTCAGTTCTGGAAAGAATTTTTCAAGCTACAAGGCACCCAACTCAAGTATAGCACTGTCTACCACCCCCAAACTGATGGGCAGACAGAGGTGACAAATAGATGTGTAGAGGGATATCTCAGATGCTTCTGTGGTCACAAGCCCAGAGAGTGGAGTAAGTTTCTTGCATGGGCTGAGTTCTGGTTTAACACCAATTGGCACTCTGCAATCAATACCACCCCATTTGAAGCAGTCTATGGAAGGCCTCCACCCCATCTGCTCACTTATGTACCAGGGTCAACTCAAGAAAATGAGGTAGCAGGGAACTTGCAGTCTAGGGATAATGCCATACAAATCCTCAAGGACAACTTGACTTTAGCTCAAAACAGGATTAAGAAGTTAGCAGATAGCCATAGAACTGACAGGGAGTTCATAGTTGGGGACTGGGTTTATTTGAAGTTACAACCCTATAGACAAGTTACTGTTGGACAGAGAAGGCCCCAAAAACTCTCCCCAAAATATTTTGGTCCATATCAGATACTCTCTAAGGTTGGGGCTGTAGCATACAAGCTTGCTCTTCCTGATACATCCCAAATACATCCAGTCTTTCATGTTTCTCAACTAAAGAAAACTCTTAGCCCCACCCTCACAGTGCATCAGGAGAATCCCACTTATACAGAGGAAATGGTTCTGGAGCCTCATTGGGTGTTGAACAGGAGGATGGTTCAAAGAAAGAATAGAGCAGCAGTGGACTTCTAGTACAGTGGCAAGATTGTTTCCAGGAGGAAGCCCAATGGGTTCCTTATGAGGATTTCATTAAGAAATTTTCTCATTTTGACCTTGAGACAAGGTCAAATTAAGAGGGAGGCATTGTTACGAGCCAAAGCATGTGGCTCTACAAACCTGACTGCCTTCCTTTTTCTTCAGTCTTCTTTGACAGTTAATTATGTTAATAAGCCAGGTAACATGTGCTCAGGTGATTGCCAGCTAATTCCAATCAGCCAGCTCACCTGTACAGTCGCCAGATTAGTGTTAGCTTGATAATCAAGCAAAGCTGTAGGAGCATTGGTATATAAATGCAATGTAATAGCAGGGAAAAGGATACTGATGATATGCAATTTCTTCATATAGTTGTAACTCCTTCTTCTTCCTTAAGTATTCTATAAATTCCCCTTTCGACCCAACTGTTCTTCCCTAAATTCTTCTGCAAATCTCTGAATTCTTCTTACAAATGTCTCAATCCTCTAGAAATGCCCAATTGCCTGGGAAAGAATCCCACCATTTTAAATGTTGTTTATTACGGAAATAAGAAATTTGGATGTGGTGGACGGAGTCACAGAGCTTGATTCTTGGGAACCAAACAAACTAACCAATTTCAAATATAAAATTAGGATTTTTTTTTGAATAACGCTTAATATAACATTTCCTGGTTAGAATCTTTTCTGCGTTTTTTTTAAGTGCATCAACTAATTTGTTTTTGTCTTCCATCTTTTATACGAAGTGAAACTAGAACAAGCAAATGCCTAAAACAACTAATGAAAGCATTACATTATCTTCAGCTGATAAAAAATGAATTATTGGAAGAAGAAATTATGGTACTAATAACTTCCATAAAAAAAAAGATATTACAATATTCTCATAATTGTCACTCATTATGAAAATATTTTGCATGATGCTCCTAAAAATATTTCTTTTAAGATGATTCAACCATAATCATTAGACAACAATCTTGAAGGTCTCCAATGCTGTCCTCTATAGGTGAAGCATGAGAAATCTATCAATATTGACTAGACAATATTGAGCTTCTTTAACGTCAAATTACTTTGCAAACTCGTTCTGTCTCGATCACTTGCGAGGAGTAATTACTGGTTGCGAACATTTTTTTTCTTCTTTTTTAATATTTTATTATTATTATTATATATTTTTTTTTATATGAGTCCGTTCACATCTGGTCTACTCTTATTCGAATTTCTGGTTCCGCCAGAAATTTTCGTGGAGAAATATTTTGTTGAGCCAGTTTTAAATTTACTTGAGAGATGTAGTTATTGATTTTTTTTTTTCCCATTTTTTTTCTCTTCTTCTTCTGTCTTTCTTTCTGAGAGGAAGATTACAAAGTGATGGATTAATAGCTTAATCTCTGTTAGGCCTCAATTGATTTGTTAATTGTTTTCTATAGCAAGAAATAGTCAGGATCTTATGCATATACAAAACGCTATTTGCTATTTGTTCATTACAATGATATTTTACCATACTTTATAAATGTTAATTAGTGAACTTATTCTTTTCATGATACAATTTTTTTTTTCTTTCTTTCTTTTCTTTTAAAATAAACAAGATACTGACAATAACATGTGATACAAGTCGATAGCATCTGCTTGTGCAAAGACAGAACCTTTGGAAGGAATATTGCGAGTCAATAAAGAGATTCTCCTCCTCGAAGATGCAGAGAAACTGGTTAGCAAGTAGGCTTCATAGCAACCAGCATTCTTTAAGGAAAATTTTATAGGCATTTTATATTTTACTTATTACATTCTATTATTTCAGAACGATCCAAATTTCTATAATTTGTATTCATGACAGTTTCAAATTTACTTTAGATGGTTCAACTTTTCCAAACTTTTTCAACATGACTGTAGATAAATTCTACAGTCCTATAGTATATATAGGACTGTAAATATTTTTACAATCCTATAATATCCGTAGGACTGTAGGATTTCTTACAGTCATATAGATACTATAGATACTATAAGACTGTAAGAAAATTCTACTGTGCTATATATATTATAGGACTGTAAAATTTGCCTACAATCATGTTGACTTTTATACTAAAAATTTGTGTTGTCCTCAAGCAAAAAAAATGAGTGAAAAACTTGTAAATAAAAGGAAAAAATTTGGACTGCCATCAAGTGAAAAATGAAGTGCCTATAGAATTTTTCTTGTTCGGACTATCCTAAAAGAATCCACTAGTTGGTTCACCGATTTAAGAAATCAAAAAAATAAAAGTCTTTTTCTTTGTTTGCTGGTCACAAATTTGAGAATTGTTTTCTTGACATAACAAAAGATAGGAGGGCAGATAGTCTCTTGGAACATATGGTATTGATTTTCATCCTCATTTCTAGCATTTATTACAAAAATTTAGGACGACATTAACTATACTCTAATGTTATTTTATTTTAAAATGTAATGATTATTGGAACATTGGTATTTTTTTTTTCTTTCCTGCACTAATCAAACACTAGGACCGCATCTGGTCCGTAGAATCCGGATCTTGGAAAAGATGTAATCAGGACATTGGAAAAGAAAAGTCATTCATTTCATGTATTTGGATGCCAAAGAAAATAAACGGTAAAAAAGAAAAAAAAAAAGATGGAGGGCAAAACGGCTTCCCCACTCATCCCATGGATTCACTTTTCCATCCAAATTATTCACTTTCTTTTCCAATTTTTCGGACATTTCCAAACACCGAATTTTTGTTGTTGATGAATTTGCATAAAGGAAAGGAAAAAGAGAGTACAAAATTGATTTCCTTTGCTTTCCTTTTTGCGAACCAAACGAGTCCTAGAAGTAAAATCAAATGGTTTGTTAATGTTTTTCTTGTTTTACCAAATATAGAAAAGTAAATCTGATATGAATTTAAATTTATTTTTTATCGATTAGGATTTAGGAATTTAATTTTACTTCCTAGAAGCAAACGAGGCCTTAAGAATTTCGTGGAGCTTGGACTATTGTACGAGGGAGCCTCTTTCAACCAAGTTTTCTAGTTTTGTATAAACAAGTTATCAAGCCTGCACAGGATTTTGGCATATACCAAAAAAGATCCTATCTATTTTCAGGTTTTTAAGGAGTTCCAAATCCTTGTTAGCAATTTGGCAACAGAAAAAAAAAAATTCGGGACGGCGAAAGTACGAATATAAATCGACACAATACAAATAAAATAGGTTTAAAATATCAGTAAAATATTTATCAAATAAAAATATCGGGGTGAGAAATTTCACATGTATAAACAAATTGCCAAATTTGCTTAACTAAACATTCCCACTACTTTTTTGTACCAATTTTTTACAATAATTTATACGAAATACGTTTAAAACAAATATGCTTAAAATTTGTATACTAATTTGAATATTTCACAAGTACGCAAGTATGATATGTTTTCAGGACCGAAGCTGAAATTCATCAAGGACAATTGGACCCAGTGCAAAAAAAAAAAAAAAAAAAAAAACAAACGGATGCCTATTCTCATATAAAAATATTCAGAAATTATATGATCAAAAATTAACATCAATCGTGGAAACTTATTAGACTACAATATATTTCAATTGTAATAATATTCGACTAAAAGAGATAAAGTAAAGTTAAATAAATAAATAAGCATCTTTTGTCATATTCACATTAAAAATGATCTTCTAGTTTTCCTAACTACAAAATCAACAATCAATCGCTCATAATCAACACCTTCCAAGAATTTATTTTCAATAAAAATTAGAGCTAGTCCATTTAATCTTTCTTTCGATATGACTGATCGCATGTACAATTTCAGTAACTTCAATTTAGAAAAACTCATTTCTGCAGATGCAACCGTCACTATTATTGTCAATAGAATTCTATAGGCAATGTTTGC
The DNA here is from genome assembly GCA_029216955.1 of Iris pallida. NCBI lineage: Eukaryota > Viridiplantae > Streptophyta > Magnoliopsida > Asparagales > Iridaceae > Iris > Iris pallida. The sequence goes on along the minus strand of JANAVB010020089.1, from coordinate 24,494 downwards.
AGTAGAAAAATTATTAAATTTCTTCATAAAATTTAATATCTCAAGTGATTGGAAATCTTTTGGTAGAAGATCTCATAAAATTTTCAGGTCCTCAAAACAATTTATCTCCATCAATATCATGTATTAGTATTAGGATTTCCTATTGGGTCTTTAGGATTTCCTATTGATTTTGAATAAGAATTGAATGGGATTGAGAGAATCTCGACTCGATTGAGATTGGCCGATCTATTGGGATTTGATTTGCTCTTATTTTTAAATCCAAAAGTTTGGAGTATTTGGATTTCTCTTGGTTTCTCCCACAAAGTTCGGATTAGAGAAGTTGTGTAATTACAGTAGAAGCCTTAGTTAGTTATATGTATGTGTCATGATCATGTCTTCTAGGTCTATGGATGTAGTGTTTAAGAGGATTGATTTTGCCATCCAAAAAGGCCTAACAGCGCAGCTTGTTGCCTTCTTGCCATCTATTTCGGTGTAATCTTTCTCTGTTAACATAAATAGAAGTCCTTCATCATGTTAATTAAAAAAAACATTTTAATGTCAGAAAAAATTATGAATAAATAATTTTAAAAATCCAAATATTCCAAACTTGTGAACAAATAATTGAAAATTTATGAAAAAATAATTTTAAAAATGATGTATTTGTATATATATATATATATATATATATATATATATATATATATATATATATATATATATATATAATAAACTAACTTATGAATGAATAATTTAAAAATAATGCATATACATATAATTTTTTTTGGAGGCCTACGAATTCGGGAGACCTAGTGTGGTCGTAGCTATTGCACTCCCTCAAAACCGGTCCTATATGCTTTTGAAAGATGCGAATTTTTTTTGCATATAAATTATAATACAAATTTTATTCGGGTGATTGCTAAGAAGGTTCTAAACTGTGTTATTGATATTCAATGCAGAGACGAATTTTTAGAAAAGTGGAGTGCAAAATTAACCTGAACTTGGGCCAGATCCTGGATCAAGCCAGTGACCCACTAAACCACAGTAACCACTAGTTGGTTTCATGTCTAAGCCAACTTAGTGTTCATAAATTGTGTCACAAATTAAATTTGGCTAGCACAAGCCGTTGATTTATGCAACACCTACCAAGTCATTGTCCAAATATCAGATTTTTTTTGTTGTTGTTGCATTTATTTGGATGGCCACACATACATGAATTATTGAAGATTTTTTGTGGTTGCAGTGAAATTATGGACATTTGGTGCCGACTACATTTGCTAATGGAACCAAGGAAAAATTATTATGAATAAAATCCATCGTAAGCCTAAAACCATGGCTGTGTTTGATTGCACTTTTTTTCCATGGAAAATATTTTTCATCACAAATTTTTCATCAATATGGAATTATTTTCCTAGAAAAAATTAATTGAAAAGAGGTGGAAAATGTGTGGAAAACTTAATTTTTCATCAATATGGAATTATTCTACCTACTACGGGTGCGTTTGATTGCAAGGTGGAAAATATATGGAAACGAAATTAATTCCATGGAATTATTTTCCTAGAAAAAAAATTCCATGGAATTTTAAAAAAATTTCACGGAAAACTTAATTTGGGTGTTTGATTGCCATTATTTTCCACAGAAAATAGTTATTTTCAATGGAAAATGATATTTTCCTATGGGTTGGACAAGTTCCATTTTCCACCATTTTAGATGAAAATATGAAAAATGATAGTTTTTTGGAAAATAATTCCATGAAAAATATAAGCTATCAAACACTACAATTGGTGGAAAATTTGTGATGGAAATATTTTCCATAGAAAAAAGCCCAATCAAACACAGCTACAAAAAACTATCGTTTCCATATTTACTTCTAAAATTTTAGGGTGCGTTTGATTGCAAGGTGAAAAATATGTGAAAAAAAAATTAATTCCATTGAATTATTTTCCTAGGAAAAAAGTTCAATGAAATTTTAAAAAAATTTCATGAAAAAGTTATTTGGGTGTATGATTGCCATTATTTTCCAAGAAAAATAGTTATTTTCCATAAAAAATTGATGTTTTCCTATGAGTTGAACAAGTTTCATTTTTCATCATTTTAGATAAAAATATGGAAAATGATAGTCTTTTGGAAAATAATTCTATGAAAAATATAAGCTATCAAACACTACAATTGGTATAAAATTTGTGATGGAAATATTTTCTATGACAAAAAAGCTCAATCAAACACAGGGTGTGTTTGATTGGAAGGTGGAAAATATGTGGAAAAGAAATTAATTCCATGGAATTATTTTTCTAGGAAAAAAATTCTATGGAATTTTAAAAAAATTCCATGGAAAACTTAATTTGGGTGTTTGATTGTCATTATTTTCCACGAAAAATAGTTATTTTCCATGGAAAATGATATTTTCCTATGGGTTGTATAAGTTTCATTTTCCACCATTTTAGAAGAAAATATGGAAAATGATAGTTTTTTGGAAAATAATTCCATGGAAAATATAAGCTATCAAATACTACAATTGGTGGAAAATTTGTGATGTAAATATTTTCTATGAAAAAAAGCTTAATCAAACACAGCCTAAATTTAATTTCTTTTTCACATATTTTCTACTTTGCAATCAAACACACCCTACATATTTTTCACCTTGCAATCAAACACACCATTAGCCTAAAATTAAATTTTTAGCTGTCCCTGGAGCATGTGTGGTTAGACCAACCGAGTGCAGGAGACTTGTAATAGTTTCATCTGGATTTTAGCAACTGGTCTTAGGTGGGCCACTGGCCAATTAAAGTTAGATGTCCCACAATGAATGTTGACGAATAATTATGATGCTATTTCCATTTGATGTATACGTTCTTGGGTTTGAACCACCACAAAAAAAAAGTCTGTTTTTATTTAGAAAAGTGTTGTGGTTTATTGATTTCGTATCCGATTCCACCATTCTATTTTGAGACAAATCACAAGTATGTGTATTTAATTTCAATATTTATACTTTTATAAATTGATTTGTACACTTGAGGTGTGTCAAATTAAGTGATTGGTATGGTAGGATTTTTACCAGTGGGAAGATTCAAATCCCACAAACAAATTTTTTTTCCGTCACCAATCCTTGGAAAAAATTCGTTAGAGCGCTAGGATTCGGACTCATGCATATGGACGAAGGACACAAGACGGCACTTTGATGATGTATTTACATTTCGCACGTACGAATTCAACATCGAACGGGTTGCGTAGGAATTGTCGTTGCGTTGCTGGATTATGTCAGTGTTGCTATTTTGCTAGCCTTGCTGATGCAGGCTGTTCAATTCGTAACTTCTTATTAATTAGAAAATTACTTTAGTAACAGTCATATTCATTAGGGAGTTACTCCATGGTTGTCCGCATACGTCTTTAGTGGGTGGTTATAACTGATTAGGGGATTGCTCTCCTATATGTATTAGTACTCCTTAGAAAAAACAAAAGATCAGAGAGAATATCCAAAAGAACAAAGAGAACAAAATTCATTGTTAGGAAAAGAGAGTTTCATTTGTATTGAAGCTAGAGCATTTTTCAACAATGCTTGTCCAAGTGATCCACCAGCACGTCAACCCTATATTCGAGTTGTCTGACAAGGAATGTGACAAAGAACATTTCAGAAGTTCTTTAGAAGTTGTTGGTTCCTGGGAGCGAATCGATTGAGACGATCAAATATCGCTTTAAGAAATAGTGATTTTAGTCAGCTTTTATGTTATCTTGAATAACACATTTATATCAGTTTCTACAACCTTTTTTTTCAGCTAACCATTCAGCTCCAGTGGTTTCTATGGTTGTCATCTTTTTTTTTTTATAGCAGGCTAGATTTGCTATTGGGATATTACTCTTCGCAGACTTGCACAGATTTTCCCAAATTCTACAACAATCTCAAAGTGAGATTCCTTGTGAGACTTTCAAAGTTGTAAGGATCTGATCGATGATCACTTTACCGTGATGGAAGCCCTTGGTAAGACCTATAAATTAATTAAAATTTTTACAAGCTTGTGAAATTTGATAGTGAACAATACAACTACTAGAAAACACAGATTAGCCTTAATCTACAACTGGTAAATGTGGATTACGTTCTAATGGAATCAGAACCTGCAATCCCAAAAATGTGGCATTATTGAAGCTCTCGATGAGATGATTACAAAAAAATACAATGGAAGAGAGATAATATTCTCTACAAGTTGCTACCCTAAACTCTTCGGAGGATTCATTAGCCAAATCCTATAGCAAGAAAAAAATTGCTAGAGAAATCTAAGAGTCTCTCGAGAAGCAATAAAAGGACGAGGACGATGAAGATATGTACAATATCTATTTAGTTAGCAAATTCATGGTTATGGAATTTAAAGATGAGAAGATTGTTCTGCCACATGTGAAGGATCTTATGAAGCTTCAACATAAGTTAGAGGAAGAGGATATGCCTTTAATGGACAAATTTATGGTGGGAGTTATACTTTCTAAAACATCGAGCAGGGATTGCTTCACTACTGACATGTACCGCAAGAAAGATGAAGTGAACCTGGATGATATTATGGAGCTGATTGTTACGATCCGCATCCGGTATTGGGGCAAGAGTGCGTAATAATGCCCAGCCTACACCACAGAATCGGCGGTAGAACGCTGTCTAGGTCACTAACTAACAATCTCATACAATGATATAATGTACCTTCATAGATCTCAAGTCCGAATGGAGGACAAGTATAAAGATATGGTAAATACTCAATCTCAATCTAAAGCACGATAAGATATCAAGAAGTCTAAATAATCATAAAGACTCAGCAACAACTAAAATAATATCCAAAATCAAATCTCAATACAATGTTAAAATCTTTATTACAATACAAGCCAAAACTTCTAACAATGAACCTAACACAAAACCAAACTAGAACTAAGTCTCCCGGTAATCACTCCTGAGAATCAGGACCCAAGGTAGCTATCCCCTCATCGGATCTGTATAAGTGGGACATAGACCCTCTGAGCAATCATCTGAAAAAATATATCCAGTCAGGATGGAACGAGCACATCTCCTCTAGCAGTTCCAAATAAATGACAAAGACTATAAAACAGTTATAGGTAGTAATACTTGATGAACATGGAAAGATTAAGACATGAAATAAAATAGAACAACAATTGACTAATGTATAGGAGAGTAAATATAGTAATTCAGAGGAGCATGATAATGTTGACTGTAAATAGAGATATCCGAACTAGAATAATGTAATGTGAGTCTAGACAATACAATGTGAGTCAAGTATGATTCCAGTGTGAGTCTAATACAAGACACTAACCAGTGTGTTTTGAAATACCGATTTCGACATGTAAACGACTAAGGGGTAAATATGGCACATCGTACGCTTGGCAAGTGTCATGTCCCGGTCCCGTAGGACCGATCGTCCTCGCTAAGATGTGATAATGCACGAGCCTAGGTTGCACTTGTAGTGCCCCGTCCCGCTCAGTCAATTGGAAGAATCGCAACGGTGACTCGAAGACATCGCTCGTTCGAGGTGACTCCTCGCTCAGGTGGGGTAGTTTCGGTGAACTCGTCTTATCTTAGCCTTAACATAATAAATCACATGTTTTTAACTTGCACAAGTAGGCTTGATAATAAAAGAGACGAATCCACATAGCTAAGGGAATAATCTCGATGGGTCAAATTGAGTTAGAATATGGAAAGGACCAACGGTCGACCTAGAGTTGGTGCACGATGCACTTTGAAAATGACACTCGGTCCTTCGTCCCGTGGCTTGGGAGAACGAAAAGTTGGTCTTCGCCACAAGCTAAGAGTCAACCTAAGTCATAGGTGTCGCCCACATAAATGCTTCATAAAGCATATACGGTCCCATCGTCTAAGGCTTGACGCAGTCCTTGCTCGTCAAGTTGTTGTATGATTAAGTTATGTTGAGTTATGATAGGCTATCGAAGTCTTTTCTAAGCACTGTCCCATGTTTTCTTCGGTTGTCAAAATTACTTGGTTCCATGACCGTAAAGCCCGTTGTATAGGTATGTCTTAGACGGTAGTATCATCCAGAACATCAATTGGTGTAAGACAGGATGTCACGGACTTAGTGTTTCTAAGGCACGGGTCACTGTTGATTCATTTAGAGTTTGGAAAGAAGGGCTTTCGAATAGTCGTTCCTGAGTTGAATAAAATGATAGGGCAAAAAAGAAGAAGGCTCGCGACCATGGGTCATCGAGGCAGTCTCAGATGTGAGAAGTATTAAACTTGGCCCTGAAAGAGATGGTAACACTAAAAGTAGAATGACTATTTGAGACGTCAGTTCGAGTCGAGTCTTGCAAGGTCATTGGACAACTTGTACAAGGTGAGATAATGTTTCTCGAACGACGACCCAGGCGGCCAATGGGACCGTTTTGCTGGAGACATGATTAGCAGTATTGGATGACCGTACGGGTTAGACGGAGACTTACAGCGGAGCTTGCTACTCGCGCTAGCAAGGGGCGTCCGTCTAACAAGCTATGGTGTCCAGGATAGCGCTGGACGCTAGTGACTAGTTCATATAGATGAGTCAGCATGGGTGGCGATCCGCGTATATGCCTTTGGATTGAGTCGAGTATTGTGTGCACTATATCAGTGAGTCGAGTCGAATGCGTACACGATTGTAAGACAATATTTGGGCCTAAGATTTGGCCGCAACGAAGACACCGTGCTTCAGCACGAGATGTAGCGTCAAGTCATAAGTTGTCGGCATAAAGTTGCATAAGTTGGATTTGAGTCATCTTGAGTTTAATTCAAAAAATGCCGCAAGGCAAAGTCGGTCGAGTGATACTTAATCCATATGTCTTGATTGGGTCAGTTGGTGATTAAAGTAGCAAGGGCCGCGAGGCGGCAATATGGTTAAGTCATACTGAGTTTGCGAGGCACGACACAATGGACTTGTAGCACGGTCACATAGAATTGGATACTATCGTGTAGTCGCATATCTGATTATGTTTCGAAAGGCAAGCATGACATGATAGGTTAACGTTGTTGGTATGAGAAGGGTCTAAAGGCAAAGTATGTGTTGGCATTGTTGTTGCAAGCATGAGATGGTCTAGAGACACAAGATAGGCCAAGGCATCTGTCTTAAAACTGATCCTAAGGCAAGAGTAGAAAGACAATCATAAAGGGACTATGTTACACAAAAGTAAATGAACGTGTCAGTTTTGTATGGGTGGGCGAGGAGATCACGCTACCAGTATAGTTGAGTACTGACACCCACACAGTGTTTATGTGCAGGAACAGGTAGAAGCTCGTGACGTGGAGCTCGTTTGGATGCATCGAGGTACGAAGTTCCTTAGCGATTCGAGGCGTACGACCCGCGTGAAGTCTGGACTTATACGAGACATAATGTATGGACATCGCATATCTAAAGCTTCCGCCGGCCTACTCAAGACATATATTGAGAGAAGAGAGAGAGCTTAGAGACTTGTAATGTGAGAAGAGTGAGCTTGAGTGATTGTAATATTGGCCTTGTTCCCCCTTTTGTAATCTTTGTTTCAATATCAATAAAGAGTATTTTGATTGACTTGTGTTTTGCTTTAAATTTTTGCTACTATTATTCAATGTCTCTCCTTGGGACTTCTGTGCGATGACCTCGTCGCAGCCGCTGTAATCGGCCGTTATGGAACCCGCCTTGCACGAGCGCAATCTAGGCTCGTGCCACATCGCGCCTTAGCGAGGACGATTGCTCCTATGGGAGCGAGGTGTGACATAATGGTATCAGAGCACGACTTTACGTACTTGGACTATCGAATAAATTCTTTAACTCTATTGCTTCCACAAGTTGATATCAATGGTGCGCTCTCTCTCAAATGTCCCACGGGATGTCCATACAATAAGTCTACGTAATTTACAAAACGTAGGAGAACAGTTTTTGACAAGAACAAAAAATGGTTCGCATAAGCACGATTAGCTAAGTCGGGTTGGGCATATACACCAAAAGTTGTGTTGACCTTAGAAAAGTCGTATACGTGGGATTGAAAGTATATCGAGCAAGAATGAGTTAAAATCGATTGAGTAAAGTGAGATGACTATCGATAGGGGTGCTATCGAGCGACGATAACGTCGGTGCGATATAGATGAGCGTGCTTAGAATTCGAGGAATAGTTCGAACGAAAAATTTGAAGAAGTCAATTTTGATTCGAATGATAGTTTAAAAATTTGTCGAATGACTTCATCCCTGAGTGGTGTATGCGATGGCTTCAGAAATGTCAATCGATTGAGGATACAGGGTGCCAATGAGTCTATCAGTGAGCGTCGTACGTACGCAAAGCCTTAGATTGAGTATTATGATTAAATTATCGTAGTCTTGAGATTTGATAAGTTGATTCGAACAAAAGTTAGAAATGACGAGTACAGGATTGAGATTGTGCATGTATAAAATATAAAAATGATAGAGTAGGCAAATCAAATCGAGGAACAGTTAAGGTGTAGTGAACGGATGACTTGATAAAAGAAATCGTCATATAGAAAAAGTTAGCACGATGGAAAGATAGCGTACATAAAAAGTTTGATTCAAATGTTTGAAAATGACTCTAAGGATTATAATGGATATTGATCGATGATTTGAGTTAGCAAGGAATGATGTGATTTGAAGAAAATATTGCTCGATGACTTAAGATAGACGGATGAATAATACGTGAACTTGGTTTGAGGAAATTGAAGATGTAAATGATTCGAGGGATAATGATCGAACTTGATCTTGAATGTCGAGGAGATTATCCAGTCGGATGATAGCATCAGTCATATGACTCAAAATTTGTTGCAAAAAAATATCGTTAGGTTATGCATGTCATCGATGGTATTGAGACGTATTAAAGATCGATATGCGATAACTCAGGGGTACTCTAACTCGGCGGATGACAATCGTACAACTGTTATCATTTTGATGGATGCTATACTTAGGATTTTGATTGAAATGGATGTTGGGATGAAAACATAATTATCTTGATGGTTGTATTAATAACCACAACGTCGATAATCTTATTTTGCGCGAGCGCAACTCTAGCCTCGCACATGTGTCACGTCAGATTTGGAGCGATCATTTCGCGTGAGCCCTGACATGGTGATTCATGTTGCAGGAATGATCAAAATCAAAAATCAGGACATGGCAATTTGGATTGTCTATACTTGCGATTTGATGCGAAGGTGGATTCGAGGATTAGTCAGACTTGAGATTGACGATTGAATGAAACTTGAGGATTGAGTAGGTACAATCCATGCATCGAGAATGAATTAGTCTAGACACAAAACAAGTGTTACGTCCCGATGAGGATGATTATCCCGCGGGGGCGTTGTATGGTGATTTTATGCCCACATTAGATAATCGGACTCGCGTGAGATCGGGACGTAGCATATTGTTAAGTCAGATGACCTTGTGATCGATTATGTGAATTGGGATAAATGACTTAGGGAGTATGAAATATGAATTATGGTTTAGCGATGAATCGTGTCGTAGCGTACTTGAATTGAGAAGGATTGATAGGTGGATTGTGACGAACGTGTTCGAAGAGATAGACTATGCGAAATGGCTTGTTGGTCGAGCGATATTGATGTGTCAAAGATTTGGTTGAGTGAACTTATGATAGGATGGCTTTGCTACATGACTCAGTCCCCATATGACGAATGTCTAGATGTGAGTAGGAATCTATGCTCGATATTTAAAAATTAGAGTGATACGAGCTTGGGTAGGAAACCCGTATTATCAACTTTAGTTTGACCTTAGGATGGGGTCAGTATTGATATTGTTGTTTGGAAACTATGATTCTAATACTAACAGATTGACTTTAGCCTAGAGAGATGGCATAGCGGTTAGGCGAGACGTCCATGTTGCGAGAGTTAGCATCGGTACGAATGATCTTGAGATTGATTAGTTTGGATGTTGGTATTGATGAGTGGGATGATTCAAGAGTAATAGAATACCACTCATAAGCCTCGGCTGAAATGCATATATATCAGGGATGCTTGAATATATGCACGATCCGACTCGAGTGGTAATAGTGGAATTCGCTATCACGAGGCTTGGCTGAAATATATATATTTTAGGGATGCCCTGGAATATGTACACGATCCAACTAAGTGATACATTGAATCAAGTGAGACTAGAGAAATGGTAAAGTGTCAAGGATTTCGAAATAGTATTTCAAAGAAAAGATTAATGGTAGTACGAGCGTGGCTCAGAATGAGGGAACACATAGGAGAAATGTGTGCGAGAAACGTAGGATGTTGAATCAAGTTATAAGTCGATAAGTATACTCAGTTAGTTTTGAGGACAAATTTTTTTCTAAGTGGTGTATGATGTAGTGCCCCGTCTTGCTCAGTCAATCAAAAGAATCGGAACGCCGACGGCGTTCGGACTTAGCCTTGCAATGGTGACTCGAAGACATCGCTCGTTCGAGGCGACTCCTCGCTCTGGAGGGGTAGTTTCAGTGACCTTGCCTCATCTTAGCCTTAACATAATAAACTGTATGTTTTCAACTTGCATAAGTAGGCTTGATAATAAAAGAGACGAATCCATATAGCTAAGGGAATAATCCCGACGGATCGAATTGAGTTAGAATACGAAAAGGTCCAACGGTCGGCTTAGAGTTGGTGCACGACGTGCTTTAAAAATGATACTCGGTCCTTCGCCCCGTGGCTTAGGAGAAGGAAAAGTTGGTCTTCGCCACAAGCTAAGAGTTAGCCTAAGTCATAGGCGTCGCCCACATAAACGCTTCATAAGGCATGCACGGTTTCATCGTCCAAGGCTTGACGCAGTCCTTGCTCGTCAAGTTGTTGCACGATTTAGTTAGGCTGAGTTATGATAGGATATCGAAGTCTTTTCTAAGCACTGTCCCATGTTTTCTCCGGTTGTCGAAATTACCTGGTTCTACGACCGTAAGGCCCATTGTATAGGTATGTCTTGGATGGTAGTATCATCCAGAACATCAATTAGTGTAAGGTAGGATGTCACGGACTTAGTGTTTCTAAGACACGGGTCACTGTTGATTCATTTGGAGTTTGGAAAGAAGGGCTTTCGAATAGTCGTTCCTGAGTCGAATGAAATGATAGAGAAAGAAAGAAGAAGGCTCGCGACCATGGGTTGTCAAGGCAGTCTCAGATGTGAAAAGTATTGAACTTGGCCCTGAAACAGATGATAACACTAGAATTAGAATGACTGTGTGAGATGTCAGTTTGAGTCGAATCTTGCATGGTCATTGGACAACTTGTACAAGGTGAGATAATGTTTCTCGAACGGCGACCCAGGAGGCTAACGGAACCGTTTCAAAGGAGACATGATTAGCAGTACTGGATGACCGCACGGGTTAGACGAAGACTTGCAGCGGAGCTTGCTACTCGCGCTAGGGACTAGTTCATATAGATTGAGTCGGCATGGGCGGTGATCCATGTGTATGCCTTTGGATTGAGTCGAGTATTGTGTGCACTATATCAATGAGTCGAGTCGAATGCGTACACGATCGTAAGATAATGTTTAGGCCTAATATTTGACCGCAACGAAGACACCGTGCTTTGGTACGAGATGTAGCGTCAAGTCTTAAGTTGTCGGCATATAAGTTACATAAGTTGGATTTGAATCATCTTGAGTTTAAGTCAGGAAATGTCACAAGGCAAAGTCGGTCGAGTGACACTTAGTCCACAAGTCTTGATTGGGTCAGTTGGTGATTAAAGTAGCAAGGGCCCCAAAGACGGCGATATGGTTAAGTCATACTGAGTTTGCGAGGCACGACACAATGGACTTGTAGCACGATCACGTAGAAATTGGATACTATCATGTAGTCGTGTCTCTGATTATGTGTCGAAAGGCAAGCACGACATGATATCTTAACGTTGTTGGTATAAGAAGGGTCTAAAGGCAAAGTATGTGTTGGTATTGTTGTTGCAAGCATGAGATGGTCTAGAGACATAAGATAGGCCAAGGCGTCTGTCTTAAAACTGATCCTAAGGCAAGAGTAGAAAGACAAGGGACTAAGTTACACAAAAGTAAATGAACGTGTCGGTTTTGTATGGGTGGGCGAGGAGCTCAAAACACTAGTACAGTTGAGTACTGACACCCACACAGTATTATGTGCAGGAACAGGTAGAAGCTCGTGGCACGGAGCTCGCTTGGATGCGTTGAGGCACGGAGTTCCTTGGCGATTCGAGACGTGCGGTCGCATGGAGTCTGGACTTATACGGGACATAATGTGTGGACATCGCCAATCTAAAGCTTCCGTCGGCCTACTCAAGACGTGTATTGAGAGAAGAGAGAGAGATGAGTGACTTGTAATGAGAGAAGAGTGAGCTTGAGTGATTGTAATATTGGCCTTGTGCCCCCCTTTTATAATCGTTGTTTCAATATCAATAAGAGGATTTTGAATGACTTGTGTTTTGCTTTAAATTTTTGCTGCTATTATTCAATGTCTCTGCTTGGACTTCTGTGCGACGACCTTATCACAATCGCTGTAATCGACCGTTATGGAACCCGCCTTGCACGAGCGCAATCTAGGCTCGTGCCGCATCATGCCTTAGTGAGGACGATCACTCCTACGGGAGCGCGGGGCGTGACATAATGGTATCAGAGCACGAATTTACGTCCTTGGACTATCGATTGAATTCTTTAACTCTGTGCTTCTGCAAGTTGATATCGTTGGTGCGCTCTCTCTCAAATGTCCTACGGGATTTTCATACAATAAATCTATATAATTTGCAAAATGTAGGAGAACAGTTTTTGATAAGAAACGAAAAGATGGTTCGTATAAGCACGATTGGCTAAGTCGGGTTGGGCATATACACCAAAAGTTGTGTCGACCTTAGAAAAGTCGTATGTGGGATTAAAAATGTGTCGAGCAAAAATGAGTTGAACTCGATTGAGTAAAGTGAGATGACTATAGATAGGGGTGCTATCGAGCGATGATAACGTCTGTGCGATATAGATGAGCGTGCTTGGAATACAAGGAATGGTTCGAACGAAAAATTTGAAGAAGTCAATTTTGATTCGAATGATAGTTTGAGGATTTGTTGAATGACTTCATCCCTAAGTGGTGTATACAATGGCTTCAGGAATGTCAATCGATTGAGGATGCAGGGTGCCAATGAGTCTATCAGCGAGCGTCGCACGTACACAAAGCCTTAGATTGAGTATTATTAATTAAGTTGTTGTAGTCTTGAGATTTGATAAGTTGATTCGAACAAAAGTTAGAAATCACGAGCACAGGATTGAGATTGCGCAAGTATAAAATATGGAAATAATAGAATAGACAAATCAAATCGAGAAAAAGTTAAGGTGTAGCGAACGGATGACTTGATAAAGAAAATCGATAGGTGGATCGTATAGAAAAAGTTAGCACGATGGAAAGATAGCGTGCATGAAAAGTTTGATTCAAATGTTTGAAAATGACTCTAAAGATTGGAATAGATGTTGATCGATGATTTGAGTTAGCAATGAATGATGTGATTTGAAGAAAAATGTTGCTCGATGACTTAAGATAGATGGATGAACAATACGTGAATTTGGTTTGAGGAAATCGATAATTTAAATGATTCGAGGAATAATGATCGAACTTGATCTTGAATGTCGAGAAGATTCCAGTCGGACGATAGCATCAGTCGTACGACTCGAAATTTGTTGCAAGGAAGATAGTTAGGTTATGCATGTCATCGATGGTATTGAGGCGTATTAAAGATTGATATGCGATAACTCGGGGGTACTCTGACTCGTCGAATGACAATCGTACAAGTGTTATCATTCTGATGGATGCTATACTTAGGATTTTGATTGAAATAGATGTTAGGATGAAAACAGAATTGTCTTGATGGTTGTATTGATAACCACAACATCGATGATCTTATCTTGCGCGAGCACAACTCTAGCTTCGTACATGTGTCATGTCGAATTTGGAGCGATAGTTTCGTGTGAGCGCTGACATAGTGATTCATGTCACGGGAATGATCGAACTTGAAAAATTAGGACGTGGCAATTTGGATTGTCACGACTTGCGGTTTGATGCGGAGGTAGATTCGAGGATTAGTCGGACTTGAGATTGACGATTGAATGAAACTTGAGGATTGAGTAAGTACAATTCACGCATCGAAAATGAATTAGTCTAAACACAAAACAAGATTTACGTCACGATGAGGATGATTATCCCGCGGGAGCGTTGTATGGTGATTTTATGCACACAGTGGAATAGGACTCGCATGAGATCGGGGCGTGGCATATTGTTAAGTCAGAGGACCTTGTGATCGATTATGTGAATTGGGATAAATAACTTAAGGAGTATGAAATGTGAATTATGGTTTAGCGATGAATCGTGTCGTAGCGTGTTTGACTTGAGAAGGATTTATAGGTGGATTATGTCGAACGTGTTCGAAGAGATAGACTATGCGAAATGGCTTGTTGGTCGAGCGATATTGATGTGTCAAAAATTTGGTTGAGTGAACTTACGATAGGATGGCTTTGCTGAATGACTCAGACCCCATGCGACGAATATCTGGATGTGAGTAGGAATCTATGCTCGATGTTTAGAAATTAGAGTGATGCGAGCTTGGGTAGAAAACCCTGTATTATCAACTTTAGTTTGACCTTAGGATGGGATCAGTGTTGATTTTTGTTTGGGAACTATGATTCCAATACTAACGGATTGACTTTAGCCTAAAGAGATGGCATAGCGGTTAGACGAGATGTCCATGTTACGAGAGTTAGCATCGGTACAAATGATCTTGAGGATTGATTAGTTTGGATGTTGGTGTTGATGAATGGGATGATTCAAGAGTATGAGAGTACCACTTGTAACGCTCCAGTCCCAAAATACTTGAGACCAGATACGTATCATGTCAGCTGCATACATACGAAGCACACTCCAATATATGGAAACCTTGTATGTATACATAAGCTGTAAATATAGTAATCCAAGACAAACTAAATCTCATCCACAATAAAAAGAATAATAGTATAAAATCAACTTGAATATTTATGGTACAATCGTTAGGCGGAGACAAAGTCCACTACCAACTATCAAAAGGAGATAAAGTATACAAGAAAATGATCCATGAAAGTATCAAGACGAACCAAGAGCGATCATCTTCGAAGAATTAGAGACGCCCACAATCTTGGCTAGAACACCTCCAGTAAACCAAGAAAGCACACACCTGGAGAGATAACCAGGTCCTCAGAGGGACACAACAAGATACAGGAAGAACATGCCAATATAACTGCAATGTAAACACTATAAAACTACAACACAACTGGGTTCCTAACCATTTATGTGATATGTACTTTGAGGACAACGTTCTACGCAGGAGCTTAGGTGTTCAGCATAGATGGAGAGAGATGGGTAGGTAGCGCTCATAAGAGACACTATCGACCATGGGCAGAAAGTAGTTCTTCGACGAGAAGTATCGGCCCCGGGGCAGCAAGTAGCGCTCATCCGAGACACTATCGGCCCAAATCTATGTGTGTACTGAACATGTAGCCCTACGCTAATAACTGTCCCACTCCCCCAATGATACTGTACATGCATCGTAACTACAACACACCAACACGTGTCGTTTCCATAACACGGTTTTATAATAGATAACTGTCAAGTCTTCTAACATGCATCTATTGACAGTTATTCCTACGCATGCGCATGGGGGATCAGCACACACAAGTGACCACTACATGATACTCACAACTCACACACAACTCGTGAAACAATCGTGACAAAGTCAATGACATGCATCCTATTGACGGAAGTCTCTTAACTCTAGGTCCACAAGCAAAAAGAAAATAATAAACAAGGAATATAGATACAATAAACGAAATAAAATGCAACTAAATGTTAGTAGTAAAGATGGCAAGGTATCTTGCCTGATTTCGTGCTGTAAATATGAAATGCCGCTCCCACATCCACGCCTCCGGAACCGACGCTCCTAAATAATTAATTAACTAAATTAAGTCACTACTTATGAAACTTACGATACGACTTAATTATTCAAAGTAATGTGTTAAAATTATATTCAATCTCTCATGGAACTATTAGATCTATACAATCACACACAGGTTCCACGAGACATTGAAATACAGTTTTAGGGTTTCTAACTTTTAATTAGTCGGTTATGCCCTACTTCAATAACATACTTAAAAATTATATTAAAAAAATTATAAAAATAATATTTAAAATAATTTTCTACAGATTTATCTCTGAAATTCCAGAATTAATATTTCTAAAGACATTTATGACTAGTTGATTAATAAGTCAGCTAGTCTACCCGAAACTTGCCCGGAACATAGTTAATGATTCAAAATTGCTAAAATAACCAAAAATATTTTAAACAAAAATAAAATATTTATTTCATAGAATAATATCAGAGCTAAAACGGTTGAATTATACTACAAGTTTGGGACATTCTAGGTCAGCCGGTTACCCGAAATTAGCTAGTTTTGACCTACAATTTTTCCGACCAGATTTGAGTTGCTAAAATCGTGGAAAAATACTTAAAAATCCTAATTTGTATATAAACACACATAAAATTCAGTTTCAAAAATATGCACCAATAACTCATAGTTTCTTTACAATGGGGTTAATTTTGAGTCTACCGACACATGAATATTACGCATATATTTCATGAAACCTTTATGGATGATTATACCTAACAAAATTCATCAAAATATGATTTCTACAGAATTAATAACATATTTTCTACAGAATTTTAGCAAAGGTTTTAGAAGAAAAGATTTGGATTCTTACCAAAGATCCTTGCTAGAAAGGGTGATGATGACTTCTCTTCACCAAAGTTCCAATCTTTTCCGCTATTCTCGCTTGCTAATCCTCTCTTGGTGAGTATGGGAGAGTTGATAATGGCTTTATAGGATTGGATGGGGGAGATGGAGTTTTTAGGGTTTGTTTTGAGGGGTTTCGGGGATGTATGGTAGAGGAGATGAGTTTTTGTGAAGGATGGAGAGATGTGCAATGGAGGAGATGATGTATAGATGCTATGGGAAGTTTATTGCTGCCAAAATTATGGATTGGGAGAGGGGTTTTGGTTGGCCAAAGGTGAGGGAGAGAAAGATTAGGATTTGGTTATGGTTTGGGATAAGTTGGTATATTTAAACATATCCTTAAATAAATTTTAAGCAATCTAGGATTTAAATCCTATTTAATTTGATAAATTTGGCCATGGGGTGGTTGTTTGGCCGAAATTAGCATGGTGGGGGTCCACTTGGCATGATTTGGTTGTTTGGTGAGTTGGCAAGTTGATTGGATTGAGGATTTAAAATGGGATTTCCTAATATAGAACTATTTAATTCTATCTATGTAATTACACTACAAAATTTGAATTAAATACAAATAAATATAATTATTACTATTTATTAATGCCCAACATGCCTACATAGGGTTGGGTTTGGCTTGGAAGAGGTTTGGGAAGGTTTGGTGCAACCGGATCCCCTAAAAAGTCATAAAGGCTTTCTTAGCTAATTAATAAATAAAAATATAACTTGTGCCATTTGAATGATTAACATGCAAGAGATTACAATATGACCATAGAATTTCTAACACGACTAGCATACTAGTTAAAGCACCCGACTACGCTAGGCATGCCATACTTTCTAGTCGTCTTGCATATTCAAACTCAACCATGGCTATAGTCCTTTTATATAATATAAATAAGATAAAAATAAATTAGAATTAAATAAAATCCAAAAATAATTTAAATATTCCTTTAAATTATAAGGTGTTTTACATCCTACCCAACTTATGACAATTTCGTCCTCAAAATTAAAAATAATGATAATATCAAGAATTACGAGATTTTGTACGGAGGGAGAGTATGTACGTCAAATCTTAGCTCAATTTTTGAAATGATGGAGGGGTGGTTGTCATAGGAATCCCAATTGACCTCATATTCTACAAGATAGGGTATGCTTCCTTCCAGACTCTACCCAACTTTTAGAAGTTGGCCACCCGTAAAGATCGTCGTCATTACAAGACCTTGAGGAGGAAAATTTCTAGGGAGGGGCACGAGAATAATGGACACTTCTGACCGCAGCCTTGGATTCTAAGTGAGCCTCGATAACACCATAACGTTCTTGGTCAATAACAACTATAAGAAAGTTACTACAATCAAACATTATCACTCTAGGGGTCATGCTTCTGACAAGATGGTAGCGACCTCTTGTTGGAATATACTAAGGTGTGTCGGTTCAGAAGGATTCGTTCTACGTCTAACCTGGGAAACTAAGAAGTGAGCTTTAAAACTTAGGAAAGAAGAATTTATGGCCAAGTGTTGAGAATCGATGATAACTAAATAACCCATTAGGCAAGTGTTTTTAAAACTCTAAGTCAAAACGACTAATATGTGTGGGCTAATATTTGGTGTTGTATAGGAGGCGATAAAACGGCGTTCAACACAACTATGTATTTAGGAACTTGTTAATTCGACACACCCAAAATTATCAGGGTTATGGGATTGATTGAGGGTCGCTAGTGAAGGTAACAAACTTGGATAACACGAATTAAAGAGTAGCAAAGAATTTGGTAGTTCAAAGAAAATAATTTGACCATTGGGAGATGTGGTTTCCTGAGAGAAAACTGGATACTAATCATCTTGGTTGAGAGTTGGATTTAAGTGAACGATTAGAATCATTCTCGAGTGCTCAAGAATAATTGGGAGGGCACAATAACAATTCTAGAGTTGTGGAATAAGGAGTAGTTAAAGGCGATGATACAGCCACATGAGTCGGTTGGTGACTATCTACATTTGTGTGTAAATAACTGATAGGGCAACCAAAGATGATACCTTGAGTCTATCTAGCAAGTAGAGTGTCTTGTCTTTCTAAAATAAATAAAAGACAAGAACAACAAAGGTTTCAAAGACAGTACGATTGAGTACGAATGCGGGGTTCATAGGCGACGAAAATAATTCAAAAGGGAATTGCCAAGGCTGTCGCGGATGAGACTCTAAGGCAAGTTTAACTATGTCTCCATCCACGTAGAATAATACATGAAAAGCGAACCAAAGTACAATAGGTTGATCAGACCATCATGCACCGGTTCTGATTAGATAATATGTTAGTGGGTGCACCCAATAAAATATGTCATGATCAAGCTCGAAAAAGATAAGCTTGCAAAACTAAGGCTAAATTAGCAGCATCAGGTTGTTGCAATATAAGTTAGGGAGGTAATATCGAAAGAATTTAATTAGTCCAAGATCTTTTAAAATCAAGTCTTGTCCGAAGTGTGGGCCTTTAGTGTTGTCCTAGTATTCTTCACTTATGGCTTGGTTGTATATAAGTTAAGGTCCTCTGAATTTCTAGTATATGTGAACTCATTAACTAGGTCACAAGACAAAGGGTTTGTTAGGTCGCCAGGTATTCTACCCAACTTACAGGAGTTAAACTAGTAGTGTGATGGGACAATGGTCAAGCAATCACGGTAAGGCACAAGGTTCAGCATTAAGAGATTTAGTAGAACATATTCACATATCGGGTTAAAGGATTGAGTCAAGGTGGATCTCATAATTGAAGTCGGGAAGTATTTTGGCATCATGGTAGAGGTTATAGTTAGCCATGTGGACCAGAAAGTCATATCATGAAAATAGTGTACAAGGAGACGTGTTTTAGTGGGACATAATTATCTATATAAAGGTGGGCTCGTCTAGGTCTTACATATGAAATTTGTTGGAAGAAAAAGTCTAGTGTCATGTTCCAAATATCCAAGTCACGGTAAGGGGTGCCAAAAGATCTAAAGTAGAAAGTAGGAGTTCATGTGGTGACAATTAATGCACCAAGATAAAGAAGATCAGGTTAAAGCATAAAATAAAATTTTAGAGAATCCAATAAAATTATTTAGGGACATAGTTCTAGAGAGAAGATAGTCCATTAGATGAATACAGTTAAGGAACAATCATATAATCATCTTCCAAATTTTAAATGGTTAGAAGGGCACAATAAAAGATCTAGATTGGAGGAAAGGTCGAGCGAGTCAAGATTGAGATACAGTCACATAGCTGGGTAGATGCCTAACAACACTTGTGTATATACTACTATCATGGTCATGAGTGACATGGCAATTAGTGTAGAGTACATCTATCTTATTAGAGCTATCTTGATGGCCTACCATTAAAATTTTAAACTTAAGTTTCCTCCAAAAGTTTCAAAAAATAAACTTTCAAAAATAAACCACCAAAATTTGTATTAAAACCAAGCCGTTCAAATTTATCATAAAAAAAAATCACTTTCATAAATCTCAAAGCAAATTTTTATCATGTTACTGCTGACTTTTTCAAAATTTTACATTTTCAATTCAACTTTTAAACTCAAGAGTTCATAAATCATGAATCTCTATATCAAATATCCCTAATCAATCATATCTTTTAAAACTCTTCAAAAATTATGAGCTCCTCAGATAAAAATTTCTAGCACATACATAGCAATCTCAAAATTTTAGCTCAATATTTTAATGCACTCATCAATCATAACTTCTATTCATACTAAGTCATACCAACACAATCATAATTTTTAAATGGTAAATTTATTTGATCAATCAAAACAACCTTATCACATCATTAATATATTTTATTTTATTTCAAAAATTTGTGATATTAGTAATCCAACATTAAACTAAATTTTTAAACAATCTTATCAGTCATAAAATAAATACAAATTTTTTTACGAAATTTGATATCCAAATTCACAATTTTTAAAAAGAACCCAAAATCTAAATAGATTTGTAAATCCTCAATCATAGGACACAATTTAAAATAAAGAATTTTTTTTTCAAAAATTGTTTTCATAACTTTCAAATATTTTAAACCCAAAATTCACCATCATTACTTCCACTTAAAATTCAAATTTACTAAACTCAAAAATCGTGAGTTGTACGACGCAAATTTAAATAATTTCTACAACCACATTTGAAATCTAAGATCATTTTCAAACCCAATTTATAACTGTTCAAAGGTGTATAACTATAATCCAATAAATCATAAATGTAACAACTCGAAATCAAATAAATTTTATATTTGTTTAAAGATGTATAGCTATAACCCCATAATTCATAAATATCAAAACTCAAAAATCCAATCAATTTCTTAAATCAATGGTATATATATATATATATATATATATATATATATATATATATATATATATATATATATATATTCTTTCTGCAGTATCAATCCTATGGTGTTTACTATTTAGAAATCTCAAGATTAAAACTTTCCTTGGTAATATCCTACTTTACAAATTACTACTCATTAAATCACACTTTTTTAAAAAAAACTTTTTAGCTCAATTGGAGTCTTAAATGTATTCCAATTGCCAATATAACCATTTTAGCCATGTGTTTGACCTATGAGCATACACTAGTGTATTCATCTTCCTAGTTGACACTAAGCACGAAAATAAGAATCAACGGTAGAAAGGAAACAAGCAAGATGCAATTCAAGGAAGTCGAACGAGAGTTTGAAATTTGAAGCCAAGGGAAGAGGTCAAGCTGTATGGATGAGATTCCTGGATTCTAATCCTATGTTGCAGGCTCACATCGGTATAATAACATAACCGAAGTGACAAACTCGACCTGCATGGGCCACCACAAAAACATGTAACGCCCCAGTCCCAAAATACTTGAGACCAGATACGTATCATGCCAGCTGCATACATACGAAGCACTCTCCAATATATGAAAATCTTGTATGTATACATAAGCTGTAAAATAGTAATCCAAGACAAACTAAATCTCATCCACAATAAAAAGAATAATAGTATAAAATCAACTTGAATATTTATGGTACAATCGTTAGGCGGAGACAAAGTCCACTACCAACTATCAAAAGGAGATAAAGTATACAAGAAAATAATCCATGAAAGTATCAAGACGAACCAAGAGCGATCATCTTCGAAGAATTGGAGATGCCCACAATCCTGGCTAGAACACCTGCAGTAAACCATGAAAGCACACACCTGGAGAGATAACCAGGTCCTCAGAGGGACGTAACAAGATACAGGAAGAACATGCCAATATAACTGCAATGTAAACACTATAAAACTATAACACAACTGGGTTCCTAACCATTTATGTGATATACACTTTGAGGACAACGTTCTACGCAGAAGCTTAGGTGTTCAGCATAATGGAGAGAGAATGGTAGTAGGTAGCGCTCATAAGAGACACTATCGACCATGGGCAGAAAGTAGTTCTCATACGAGAACTATCGGCCCCGGGGCAGTAAGTAGCGCTCATCTGAGACACTATCGGCCCAAATCTATGTGTGTACTGAACATGTAGCCCCTACGCTAATAACTGTCCACTCCCCCCAATGATATTGTACATGCATCGTAACTACGACACACCAACACGTGTCGTTTCCACAACACGGTTTTATAATAGATAACTGTCAAGTCTTCTAACATGCATCTATTGATAGTTATTCCTATGCATGCGCACGGGGGATCAGCCAACACGCAAGTGACCACTACATGATACTCACAACTCACACAACTCGTGATACAATCGTGACAAAGTCAATGACATGCATCCTATTGACGGAAGTCTCTTAACTCTAGGTCCACAAGCAAAAAAAAAAAATAATAAACAAGGAATATTAATACAATAAACGAAATAAAATGCAACTAAATGTTAGCAGTAAAGATGGCAAGGTATCTTGCCTGATTTCGTGCTGTAAATATGAAATGCCGCTCCCACGTCCACGCCTCCGGAACCCGACGCTCCTAAATAATTATTTAACTAAATTAAGTCACTACTTATGAAACTTACGATACGACTTAATTAGTCAAATTAATGTGTTAAAATTATATTCAATCTCTCGTAGAACTATTTAGATCCATACAATCACACACAGGTTCCACGAGACATCGAAATACAGTTTTAGGGTTTCTAACTTTTAATTAGTCGGTTATGCCCCTACTTCAATAACATACTTAAAAATTATAAAAAAATTATAAAAATAATATTTAAACTAATTTTCTACAGATTTTTCTCTGAAATTCCAGAATTAATATTTCTAAAGACATTTATGACTAGTTGATTAATAAGTCAGCTAGTCTACCCGAAACTTGCCCGGAACATAGTTAATGACTCAAAATTGCTAAAATAATCAAAAATATATTTTAAATAGAAATAAAATATTTTATTTCATAGAATAATATCAGAGCTAAAAGGGTTGAATTATACTACAAGTTTGGGACATTCTAGGTCAGCCGGTTACCCGAAATTAGCTAGTTTTGACCTACAATTTTTCCGACCATTTGAGTTGCTAAAATCATGAAAAAATACTTAAAAATACTAATTTATGTATATGAATGCATATAAATTTCAGTTTCAAAAATATGCACCAATAACTCATAGTTCCTTTACAATGGGGTTAATTTTGAGTCTACCGACACATGAATATTACGCATATATTTTATGAAACATTATGGATGATTATACATAACAAAATTCATCAAAATATGATTTCTACAGAATTAATAACATATTTTCTACAGAATTTTAGCAAAGGTTTTAGAAGAAAAGATTTGGGTTCTTACCAAAGATCCTTGCTAGAAAGGGTGATGATGACTTCTCTTCACCAAAGCTCCAATCTTTTCTGCTATCATCGCTTGCTAATCCTCTCTTGGTGAGCATAGGAGAGTTTATAATGGCTATAGAGGATTGGATGGGGGAGATGGAGTTTTTAGGATTTGTTTTGAGGGGTTTCAAGGATGTATGGTGGAGGAGATGAGTTTTTGTGAAGGATGGAGAGATGTGCAATGGAGGAGATGATGTATAGATGCTAAAGGGAGTTTGTTACTGCCAAAATTATGGAGAGGGAGAGGGGTTTTGGTCGACCAAAGGTGAGGGGAGAAAGATTAGGATTTGGTTAAGGTTTGGGATAAGTTGGTATATTTAAACATATCCTTAAATAAATTTTAAGCAATCTAGGATTTAAATCCTATTTAATTTGATGCATTTGGCCATGGGGTGGTTGTTTGGCCGAAATTAGCATGGTGGGGGTCCACTTGGCATGATTTAGTTTTTGGTGAGTTGGCAAGTTGATTGGATTGAGGATTTAAAATGGAGTTTCCTAATATAGAACTATTTAATTCTATCTATGTAATTACACTACGAAATTTAAATTAAATACAAATAAATGTAATTATTACTATTTATTAATGCCCAACATCCCTACATAGGTTTGGGTTTGGCTTGGAAGAGGTTTGGGAAGGTTTGGTGCAACCGGGTCCCCTAAAAAGTCATAAAGGCTTTCTTAGCTAATTAATAAAATAAAAATAAACTTGTGCCATAATTTGAATGATTAACAAGCAGAGATTACAATATGACCATAAAATTCCTAACACGGCTAGCATACTTGTTAAAGCACCCGACTACGCTAGGCATGCCATACTTTCTAGTCGTCTTGCATATTCAAACTCAACCATGGCTATAGTCC
This sequence comes from Iris pallida, assembly GCA_029216955.1. Lineage (NCBI taxonomy): Eukaryota > Viridiplantae > Streptophyta > Magnoliopsida > Asparagales > Iridaceae > Iris > Iris pallida. The sequence continues at coordinate 94 of JANAVB010020089.1, read as the reverse complement.
TTTATATAATATAAATAAGATAAAAATAAATTAGAATTAAATAAAATCCAAAAATAATTTAAATATTTCTTTAAATTATAAGGTGTTTTACACC